>VYYJ01000050.1:0-134937 GCA_021029165.1 Cyphoderus albinus | reverse complement strand
TTCGGAAATGAAATCAGCGCTACTTTTTAGGTAGGAATTATTTTTTCGGTTAAATTTGGAGAGGGACGACGAAAGTACTTTCATTGTAAGATCCTCCTTACACAAGTTCCCTGCATAAATCATATCCGAATGAGAATGGGTTCGTACTTTTACTCCTCCGTTGGCATTGGCTAGGCTGCTGCTAGAAAAAGAGAACCAGAGCCAGGACGACATTACATTACATTATAGAGCTCGTATTATTATTATTACCATTATTATTTCATGTGTGGGTAAATATTATATTTATTGTGACCATTTTATATTTTAATATTTCCTTGAACAGATGCTTGCTTGTTGAAAAAATGGAAAAGTGTAGTAATGTAACGTAATACTTAATGTGATATGCAATAATGTGTGGCGCTGTACAGGATAGTGCTTTACATAATGTGCATGCATTCATTTCTCTTTTCTTTCTTTGGAATTGAACAGAAAAAGCATCCGTTCTCAATAATGCTTTCTTTAATGCACTTCCTTTTCCTTTTGTCTTCTTTTTACTTGCGTCTGATCGTAGATGTGCGTATGTTCTTGAAAACAGGATGATGGAGGTGGTGGTATTATGCAAGCTTGACAATACCTTTTTATTTATGAAAAGAAAAGAAATCATCTTGTGGATTTTTGGTTTTCGATTCCCATACTTTCACCCTGCGCACCCGCCCTCGTATGAGTATGAAAATAAATTTATTTTTTGGGATAATCGAAAAAAGTCTTTATTTTTTCTGTGCTAATGCAACAAAAACAGTTAAATTTACATGGACAAGTAGGTTCCATCTGATGTGAAAATTAATATGACCATAATGAAGAGAAAGACGCATCTACTTAATTTTATCAATTGGGAATAGAGGAATTGATGGAGTTTGTTCCATAGTACAGAAATTTTGTAATAGTAGGAAAACAGTGTTATGATGATGCTTAAGATTACTATTTATTACGATGGAATTGAGGAATCGATTCTGGGAAAAGAAAGTTTATCTGGTGGAAAGCGTTTAAAACAAAAATAATTCATAATCACACATTCCCATGCAGCGCACTTTATTTCGGCGATGTCATTCACATCTCCCAAGTTGGGATTTTTCATCCATTCATCCATCCAGAAAAGAGCAATTGAGAGTGAAAAACTGAAAGTGAGATGTTTTTATATGTCTTCTGATATTTGTAATGGGCGATGTGAATCCTCCTCAAGTCATAAAATTTTGTCAGTTTAGTACTTACAATGTTACTTTAAAAACACGAAAAATGTCTGATGCTGAGCCGATGCTGCAGTTCAGTCTGAGTCCACCCCGTGCTTCATAGCAGGCAAATGGCTCAAGCAAAAAACTGGTTGGTTTAGTTCGTTGATACATACAATGTACATTTTTGTAATGTTAAAATAGTGCATTTGTGTGAAATTCTTGGGAAATCATACTTTACTGGAAGTAAGTACACATTACAACAACCATTATGACATGATACATATCGTCATTGTCACCGCTGTTACTTCTTCTACTGCCACCACCACCACCACTACAACTAAGAATTGTGGAATAGCCGACATGCACCAAAACGTCTTTACATCTTCATAAGTGTGTGTGATGACAACATTTGAAAATAGGATGGGGATGAAAAGCACTGCACATTTCACATCACAATCTTTGAACCATGTACTTTCATACACCGCCCAACTATTTCGTGTCTGTGACGTAAGTAAGAAAAGAAGGGAAAGTTCACAAGTACGAGTTCAATTTTTCCTTTTCCACTGTAATTTCTTCTTTCTATCCATAATCGTGTAATGCACACTCATATCACATCACAGTTGTTTGCACAAACAAAAAATGGTATAAAAAAGAAATAAGCCATAATAATGTCCAGAGAAAGATAGAGAAATGTGGTGAACCACTTCATTACTCCATTTGCTTGCCAAGTGCTTTAAATTTCCTTTCTATCTTGGCTAACTCCATGTCAAATTTTAGAAAGGAGGCTGAGGCTACGTTGTTGCGGTAAAAATGTTATTTTTTTTAAAATTTGTTAAACCTTATTGTAAGAAAGGATGTATTTGTTTCCTCTTGTTTTCCTCTTGATTTCTCCTTCCCTTGTTTGAGCTAGCTGAGGCAAGAAAGGACTTAAGTTATAATATGGCATTGTGATTGCTTCGGTTTTTAGAGGATAAACAAGGTTATTTTCACAAAACCCACAAAACCGCACATGGAATCGTAATCAGAAGTTTTGTTAAAGGCTCATCGCTTCACTTTTTCTTTTTTTTTCTTTCCTGATAATAAAAAGAAAATCCAAAAAAGTTCTGACATTTCATATTTCATATGACTTTTTTCCTTTCTCTGTCTTCATCGGAAAATAAAAATTCTTTGCTCTAAATAAATAGAAAGTGTGATCGTCATGATCATGATGTGATCATGAGCCCCGGCCAACACTGAATTCTGAATTTAGCAATTTTCTCAGTTTCTGCCGTCTTAAAGGTTATTCTAGATCTAGCATCATGCCGAATGTGGCTGATGCTTAGGCAGTCCCTAACCAAGGTCCAGGGAAGAACGAAGGAAAGAATGAAGAATAAGGGGCATTATTTAAGGAATGGCATTTAAAGAATTTCTCGTGGTTTTTCTTTCTTCCTGGTATGTTCCTTCTTTAACAGCTTTACACAAGGTTTACTGATGATTTTGGCGTTAATGTAGTTTATGACAGCTAGGCGGAGGGGGTAAGTGATTGGCTTAGGTTACTCGTGTTACGTTACACACACATTATTGGCTTTCGTGTCGTTTATTGGGAAAAGAAACAAGGAGAAGGAGAAGGCAGGTCATAGAATTCAAAATTAGCCTTGTCCAAAATCTTACATAGGGAAGAGATAGAGGGTAAGAAATTTTCCAAGTTTATATCTTCAGTCACTCACTTGTAGTTTCTATTCTTCATAGTGATATCATCATATCTTGTTTTCGTTGGTACAGGTCCAGGGACTGGCTGAAATAGAGTGGAGATTGGGATTGGATGGTGGCAGTTGGCAGTCAAGTGGAGAGGAGCTGAGATGAGATGAAGTGAAAGCATTGTGTTTTGTAGGTACATTTCTTTATTTTAGAGGAAGGTGAGCATTAAGCAAGTAAAGTCATTGTTGTTGGTTATGTGATTGTGTTTATTTGTTTTTCTTTTCTGATACGGTCGGTCAAAAAAGCCAGAATTGTAAGGGAGGACATCTCCCATTAAAATTGCATCATTTTAATGATGGCACTGCGGATGTTGTTTGAAGTGTGTGGATAGGTGTTGTTATTGTTGTATAAATCTTGGTTACTGTTATTTTTCTTTTCTCTTTCCACTCGTAATGTAATAGATGGATTGTACATTAGTGATTATGTACGCTTGTTTGTGTATGTATGTACAAAATATACTACAAGTGGAGCATCCTTCCTTCCTTCCTTCAAGTACCGAAAACTTGTATCGCAGCACATCTTAGCATTACAGTTTTTAAAAGCATCTTGTGTAGGGAAGGCTGTAAAATGTTGATGGCTTTCGCCTCTCAGTCGCTTTCAGTGCTTTCTCGGTTTTGCTTTCGCCGGCAGGCAGTTGACTTTGGCTTTAGGAAGTGAAGTGATGGCAATATCAAAGTCTATCTGTAAATATCTAAGAGTTGGCCAGTTGGAATAGGGGCGAGAGTAAAAAAAGCTCTTAGGTTAGGACTTTCTCCTCTCCTCTCTTGTTTTGTGGGGTCATAAGAGACCTACATTTTCTTTGTCAGACAATAAGTACACAACGTGGATTGGTCGACCAATAAAACCATCTTCATAAACAATCCGAAACCATTATGGGTGCTTTGCTTTTTCCCTCTTTTCTCCTTTCATTTGTTATTGTTTGCTACATTATATTATTAGATGAGAATTTTTTGATGTTCCTGCTCCGGCTTCCTTCCTTATTGCTTTTACTTTACTTAATTCTTTTTTCCAGATCACTGTTTGTATTTATGTCAAGTCAAGAATTTTCTCGCTCTCTCAAAAGATTGCTTAAATGGCTTGCCTCGTTTCTCTTTTTCTCTCACAATCACACGAATGTGATTTTTACAATACGTTATCCCGTTATGGTACGTTATGTTATTATTAGCTAGTAATTTTACTGCCTGTGCTTTGCACCACCAATAACCTTTCCTTCTGCTGCTGTATGAGTAAAGTAGCGATTTTGAATGAGGAAATCACGTAATGTAACACATTTTTATACTAGGCATTGTTTCACACTCATTCCTTATCGTAAATTACGAACATACGTTGCACATTTAATGATTTCATCTTGCGAGTTGGAGGTTCAACAAAGCAACGTCCAGTGAAGCTCTAGTCAAGCAAATGGCTTACCCCTAAATATTCCTGGCAAAAAAAGTCCAAACTATCTACACTGTGCTTCTGCTCTGCTCCTCCTCATTTTCCAGTTTTAAAAAATGAGCTTGGAAAGTATCATTCTTTTCGTGTTATAGCAGGAGCATTCTGGCACACGTGCTAAAATGTATTATTGCGTGTGGTGATCTGACGTTATGCTGTGTTATGAGTCCTCCGCTACTCTCAATTGGACCTGGGGAAAAAGAAAAGGGTCTCCATTGTTTTGTAAGTACCTCGTAAGTACCTTTATTCTCTTCATATATGTATGAATAAGAGAAAGTGTGAGAGTGAGAAAAGCTGCTTTCCTCCCTGTTGTCCCTGGCCGCCTGCCGCTAAGGAGGAAACGGTACCACGGATGTGTGTGTAGTAAATGAAATATTAATTATTATTTTTATTACTAAGGCTGGCCACTTGGCCGCGTTGTAACCTGCTTTTTTATTTCTTTTGTCTCACATTTTCATCCAATTTATGTTTATGTGAATTTTTCTCTTTGCTTGTTTTCTTTCAAACACTTTTTATTTCCTCGAAACGGCAATCTTTTTCTTTCTTTTCTTTTATTTCTTGTTATTCTTTGCTAATAAAGGATTGTGATTTTCTCTACTTAAAGGACTGACCTAATTCAATATTTTATTATCATTACATTTAAATTCCAGTTACGCCTTTTCTTTTTTTAACTTTATTCTTTAAAATTTATACTACGAAGCGTTTAGGACTTTGTACATTCAAGAAACGATTTTCTTGGTCAATGCACCGACCAACTTTTTTCAGCTATTTGAAACGTGGTTTTGTGTATTATAATTTAAATCTTACTTACCAGCAGAGCATATATAGTGGTGCCTGACAAATGTTATAAAATAAAATATCAGGACAAAATTCTTCCCATTTACTGGTACACCTTGTCATATTAATAGTATATTAGGATGACAATTATAAAAAAAGGCTTTTGTAATGTCAAATTATGTAGCTGACCAAAACAAAATTACTACTGTGTGCACCTTTCAACGAAAACGAAGAAGAATTGACTCAACTTTCTCAGTTTCAATGCACAAATTATATAAAATTAATATTAATTGATCATAGCATTTGTTAGTTTAATTTAATGTATATTTACAATCTATTTACGTTGCACAACTTGTTTGGCCAAAATTGGTGGACCTATAAAAATTCGTAGTCGCGGTCGATGTTCTTTGTGTTTCTGCTTGAACATAAACGCCGCTAGAAATACATACTAAAAATTAGTTCAGATTTCTTGAAAGTTTCCAGTGTGATGCGTTATCAAAGCTTGATTCCAATACAAGCAATCAAATAAAATATTTCATAGAACCATTTTAATCAGATTGCATATAAAATTCTTCTTATGGAGAAATTAACCAAAAATATACCCAACTACCACAAAGATACATAATATGTTTCCATTGAAGCGTAACGAAAGTCATAATTAAAATACCCCCTTTCAAAATTCATACCTACTAGATCACAGTGTGTTGAAAAGTAGATCATGACAAGACTAACCCTTCGGTTAGTCTTGATGCATGAGGTTTTAACCTGTTACCAATTTTTGAACATTTGTAGAAAACCAACCATTAATCATTTTTTGTCAAATTGAAGTGCTCATGTCTCCGAAAGGGGTCAAATATCATGGACCATCGGCATCTGATTAAGCAAGATTGTATTTTGATGGTGTTTTGTGCATTGCTGTCAACTCGGACTTTAATAAAATTATTGGTAAAATGACCTAAACAATTTTAACTGTAAATAATGAAATCAAAAATACTGCTACAAGGTGAATAAAAATGTTTTTAACCGAATCTTTTAATAATGCGTTAGGTGTTTTTTACTTTGACTGTTGAGTTCGACGCCACCAAGATGTTCTCTCTACGTTACAGAACAATTAAAACACCAGTTTTCCAACATATTCTAATCACATACACAGTGTGAGTTGCAGATTGGTTTTTGTTTTTTGCAGATTGGTATTTGTTTTTAACCGTAACATTTTAAATTGGGTGATGAAACGTAATTATTAATAACTTTTGCATGCACAATTCATAATTCAACCTCACTTTTTCTTTCATTTTTATCTCTAGTTTAACTATTTTAGTAGAGTATTTTATTCCTCCAAAAGCCAAAATGTTGGTGATTGAAAGTGGAAATGTGGTGCAACAAAAAATAAATAGCATGTTTCTCTGATAATAAATATATGAAGAATTTCGAATTTCGACAATTTTCAATAGAATTGGTGTTAAAAATTCAGTGCTCGTGTTATGAAGTCTCGACTTATTTTTTCCCCTCTCCCAATTGCTAATATAACATCATTGGAATTGTATTAACTGCAACTTTCTCCGGTTTCCCTTCAGAATGAAAAACTTTGAAAAAATCAGATACTGAGCCAGAACTTTGCTAAAACACGTAGAGCAATTTGGATTTTAGCCTCGTTTTCCCTCTTCTTAAATAAGAAAAAGGTTTCATGTAATATCATGTAATGTAATATAATGTAACGTAATACTGGCAGGAGACAAACATTTTTCGTATTGACAAAAATTGTGAGAGGATGGTGAAAACTCTCTTTGTATCCCTGCTCCTCTTTTAACTTTACTCCTCCTTCTTATTTGGAAAGTTCCTCGTTTATCTTCACTAGTTATTCCAGAATTCTCTAAACGCGTGTAATGTATCTATTCATAGTTTGTCTTGCTGCAAATTTAAAGGTCTTTAGAGAGTGCGTATCCATCTTATCGATATCTACTACTGCTGATTCTTTTGAGAAAGCGAGAAACTATGAAAGAAAACTGGAGAGACAGAGAAAGTAAAAGAAAAAACAAGTTATCTTTTGACCACGAAGAGATTGAGAGATCAGTGTAAAATGGGTATTGAAGCAGATTAAACGTCGATTTCTAGTCTGGTCATATCCACGATGGTAGACCTTAAAAAGCTCACCATTTCCTCTTCTTTTTCTCCTAGCTGCTTGTTTTCTCTTTTCTTCTCCTCGTATGTACCAGTTCCAACTGAACAAGATCAGTTATATTTGAAGTTGTAATTTGAGTTACATCTGAAAAGAACTCTCTCAATAAAGGAATGCAGAAACTAATACGTTTCCAAATACCTACATATAACAACCTATAATATATTATTTTCTTATATTGTGAGGCTTTCTTGTACTGTAAATAGAAGTGAACTGTGAAGTGAACCATCTCGAATCTATCCACAGTCACGCGTTTTTTGTTCCAGCTATGGGAAAAGTCTTAGACGAGACGAGAAACAAGATGTTAAAAGAGATCAACTAAATACTATAGCATTATAGAATGACTCTCTCTTAAAAACTTGACTTTTCTTCAAATACCATTTCAGAATTACCGTGGTGTCCGCACCACCATCACATTTATTCTTACCCCATTGACACTGTCCACAAAGAAAGAGTCAGTTTGCATACTGATTTTTCATTGCGCTTGTTCGCCCTTGTAATTCGTAATGTAATTCGCAGATCAGATACTCAATCCGCTATTATTCTTTACTTCACACTTCACGCTGCTATTTAGTATCCAACTCGAAACTGAAACACGGCATACAAAATTAGCGAATCTGCTAGTCTAAACATTAAGCAGATATGTAAGTATGTAGCAAGTTAATTTAAAGAAAATGTGTGCTGAAGATCGGACGATTTTGTTACAGTTGCTCTCGCTATTCGAAATCGACTTTCATTTTACGTCGAGAATAGGGAGCATGTGGCATTTCACTATTTCACATGCTAGACAGAAAGTTATATATACCGCCTGCCCTGCCGTTTTCTACTCTTTCTACTTTCTACCTAAAACCGTCCCATTTATTTAAAGTCAACGGCATGTGGATTTACGACTGACCGGTAACAAGGTTTAATACCCAGTTTAGTAGTCTTGACTTTCAGCTCGTATAAATGTACATTTTAGTTCATCCCTGCCACTTTGTACTTTAACCAGTTAGGTATTTATGTATAAAAGCACTCGAATGTTGCGAATTTCCCATGAAACATGTGGCACACAACTCCGTGCATCACATCAATGGTGCGTGGCCCTCTTACTCTCACTTTACTTTGTTGAAGCAGGAAAACATTATTACGTTATAGTTATGCTTGAAGTGCATTTTCTTCTGAGTGAGTTCCTCAACAAATTGCAATATGTATTTAAGAGATGACCTACATAGATCAAAAGCACCTCCATCAATTCTTAATCAGGTTTCACAGAGATGCTACTTCTTGTTCCAAAGGATTACCTTCCCATTGAGATCCATAGATGGTCGCAATTCCACCCCTCTTAAGTTTCATAATCGCAATGGTAATAATTACAAAATGAACTACGTATAACTTAAAGGAAAAGACGTAGATCAATAATATGCGCCATGAGGCAAGGCAGATCTTTACCTCGAGATTGTGGGGTGGACGGTGGGTCCATCCTGTCTGATAGACTCTGGCTTGGGAAAATCCGGAAATGAGGATGCATGGTGAATCCATTAACCTTCCAATAAGCCATCTTAATGTATCAACAATGCTCCATAAAGTTGCACACAAATACAATCTCAATCCACAATATAATAATACGTTTTGTATGCATGAGTTAATCGAAATATTTTAGGGACGAGAGCAGAATTGTCTCCAATAATAGTAATAATTTTAATTACAACACCAATATATGTATGTACCTTCTGATTTACTGTCAATCAAAAAGGCGCTTCAAATGCAATCGGAAATTCGCATTTTACGTGCCTGGCTGGGTTTAATTTAAATATATCTGCCAAGGAATAACTCATTTCGTTTCAGTTTTCCAACATAGCATAACATTGAGAAATAAATTTAAATTGAACATTTTTAAATTGTGAAAAAAGTCTCTATAATGTTAGCAAAATTAGAGCCCTGCTGAAGTTGAAATCATCGCATGGCTGGCTGGCTGCGTCAATTACGCACAGTAGGATGCACGAGATGTGAGACTTGGTTTTTGGAAAATGTAATTCATTCGTACAGAGTTAATATAATATTACAATATTATGATGAGCAGGGAAAAGCGACCCTTTCAAAATAAGGGAGGAAAGGGAAAAGTGAAAGTTGGTCTGTCTCCTTCTCTATGTGTGTATGTGCCTGTCTGTTCCATATCAATTTTTGTTGTGAGCATTTAAACGAGCGCGTACATTGTTTATGAACAATTTATGTATCGTATGAATATATTATGTAAATGTAAGGAAAGTAAATATAGTCCCCTTTTCTCTCTTTTCCTTTTGATGATCCTTGTTTACGATCATCATGGTTAGTTGGTGATGAGAGAAAAGCAGGAGGAGGACGTACGGCTTACATACATACGTACGTGGGACACTGTCTCATCTTCTGTTCTGTTGCTGCTGCTTTTCTCCTTATTATTATGAAAAAGAAGAAAGATGATGTTGTTGGGTTGGTCGGATGACAAACGGAAATTAAACCTATTTACCCGGCCTTTAATCGAGTTCTCCTCGCCACTTTTCCCTACTCACTCACTACCTACTCGCGTACATTTTACTTATGCATGTGTAAGTAAAGAACTTATTTTCTTTTCATGATGCACATATGCAGAGCAGAGACACTTATCGTACCAAATCGTATAAATATCATATTATGTATCACTCAGCCTCTAGCTGTAATACCTTAAACATGCATATCTACAAACTCAACTTATAAATACGTATGCATGCATATTGCATATGGTTATTGTGCTGTCGTCGTTGTTGTCGATGTGCACGCAATAATTTATAATCCATTTTATAAGAGACCAAAGGAGTTTCCTCTTTATGCCTGTTTCCCTTTCTATTCAATTTAGGAACGTTTGAAGTCGGAGTTGCTGTGTTTATGCGAAAATGGTGAAAATAAGCAGAAGTATGCACTCGCATTAGTTTAAATGTAAATATGCCTTGTCTGGAATGGACTACTTTTGTGAGCAATTGTTTGTGTTTGGGTGTTGCAGAAAGACCAAGATGATTCTTCTAATTGTGACAAAAAGTGAAGAGAGAACGAGATTATTAATGCAATGAAGAAGTGGAATTTAAATTTTATATTTCAGTGGGTATAATGAGCTACAGGGCAATGCATGCCGAAAAATTGTTTCTGAAGGACGTTTGTTTCACTACCGCCTCATGTGAGGTTAACGATTAAATATTATGTAGTGCAGTGGAGAGTTGAGAATACTGTAATTAATTCAAAATGTCGATGTTGATAACCATATGGGTAAAACAGTTCAAGTAATGGTAACACGACTCAGGGTTAACGTACGCAATTTGCAGGGTATTCCAGAATAAGGATAATTTCCTCACTCTCCTTTCTCATCAGCAGCGGCACGCTGCATCACGATCTTTGAAGACACTAAATTCACACCGTTTTCTTTGAAAATGGTGTCTTTCTTACACCGAAAGTAGAAGACGTTTTCCTATTATGGTGTTGGTGGTGGTTAAAGCTTGGTGGCAAGCTCCCCTTGGAATATTTTTGGACAATGTGGTCAGCATTATTGTCACTCCATAACTGATTTGATTAAGCACATAGATAAAACTCGGCCATTAATTTCAATTTAGCTTGACTACCACCACTCCGTTGGGGCTATATTTTCCTTGCTACGCATCTTGTGCACACACAAGAAGTGCAGAAGAAATGGTTCAATAAGAAGAGCACTTAGGGCGAATCCATATCCACCGCCACCTCCACTTTTACCTCTTCTTTGACTTTCAGGTAACGTTCGCGATCCCCGACTCTGTTAAGGTTTCAGGAAGCAAATTTGGTTTTACGTTAGGTACATGGGACATGCATTACTGACTCTGCTGCCAAATATTCTAACTTCTTGAGAAAAGAGTGAAGATGTAAAAGATATAAAACCTAAATGAATTGATAAAGTCAACAAAATATCCAAGATAAGACAAAAAAGTAAAACTCGTCTTCGCAATAGAGGAGGAGGCGGTTTTTACGCGATTCGCGGTGTTAGGTGTTGCATATAAAAAGCATTTTTATTATTTTTCCACCCGGGAAGATTACTCACGAAGTTTTCACGGGGAGGAAAAAAAGTTAAGTTAAACTTACTCTTTTCTGTGCTCCAACGCGCAATGACGGCAGTGGTTACTTTACTTTGTTCATTCATTCAGTGTTATAAAAGCTGGAGATTTGTTATTTTATATAGAAAATGGCTGCGAAAATCGTGCTCTGTCAACAACAACGGCCTGCATCAACTTGATCTATATTACAGCTTTCAAAGTAAGTTGCACAGTTACTGACGTGAGTAAACATTGAGCAACGGTTCGGTCGGCTATTTTAAATGAAAGGTGAGAAGAAGCGTGAGTTGTGTAAATTTAAATTACTTTCCCCAGTTTCAATAAAACTCAAGTTTATTTACACCTGACTTGACAGAAAATCCTTGGGAAAAAGCAGGCTGCAAATATAGATACACCCACGCTTTACAAATGAAAACAATAAAAGTTAAAGTCGTCATGTTCAATGATATCTTCAGTAAACTCAATTAAAGTTGGGATATATTTTCGGGAGAAGATACGTGCGAGGACTCTTCGCTTGTGGTCGTAAACTGTAGTATGTGGCATGATTAGGATGGTAGTTTGTCCTTTCGCCATTTGTCGTTAAAACAAAGAATTAAATTGCTTTGAGAAAACTTTCTGCTTTAAAAACAGGTTATTGAAACTCTAGTAAATAACCTCCTATTGCAGGATGTCCAAATGACAGAAAAATATCTTTTGTAGGTTTTACGTAAATATTTTACCAAAACAAACAATGCGAGGATTAGCTATTAATTTAGTAACAAGCGCTTAGCACAACAAAAAATAGGTGTTTAAGATGGACCTCTTTTTGATTTTATAGAAATGTCATTAATTCTGTCGTCTACTCCGTACATTTTTCATTAATGTAAAGAATAATTAATACCATACATCTGCAAAACCTAAGCTAAATCTGCAACATTTCTTTGACACAAAACAATTTGTACCGTTCAAATTATACATTATTCGCCGTGCCCATATAATGTATTTTAGCTGTAAGATTTATAAAATAAAAGCATTTCAGCATTATAAATTATAATTTATAATCAGCAAATATTAGTGTAAATTGTAAACTGTGTCAAAACTGAAAATTTTATTTATAACACATGCGTAACTCCCTCAAATACACAGGGAACTCTTAAAATACACACAGCATAAAAATAAAGCGTGAGATTTGTAATTTTTTACTTTCTTGTTTAAGATGATTTTGTTTACAGCAAGACTTCAGAACACAATGATAGTGTTGACGTCTTCATCATGCGCATATGGCACTGTATTTAGAATTTGATTTTAAAATTTATGATCTGCCATATGTAACACACAACAGTTTCATTTAAATACGCACACTTCGCATTTTATGCGTATCATTGTTTCTGCATTGTGACTTCTGTGCTTCTTCTGTATCATCAGGCCATGCAGATAAAACGGATAGCGCGTAATAAGCATAAGTTAACAATTTTGCCTAACACGTTGTAAATAAAATAATGTATATATGTAATTTAAGCATTCCTACGGTTCTTGGAAGGTGCGGTTCCAGCCAGCCAACAAGTTTAAATGCTAAAATTATCTCGTGACTCGTTTATGTCTGTCTGTATGTTGTGGATAAAAATAAAGGAAGTCGTGGTTTGCCATTTTACTTCAGTTTTGTTTTTAGCGTGTGTGCATTAAGGCGTTTTTTCGTTTTCCTTTGAATTTCATCGGGAAATGGAGAAACCGTAGTTTCCCGTATGAACTATCTATTTCGTCTCCGTATAAATATAGAAACAAGTCACAATACAGAAAGCTTTGCTCTGCTCTGCCTGCACACACGATGACAAAGACACGAAAGACAGAGGAGCCAGTAGACCAACCTTGATTTTCTTGAACTGAAATCCTCCACATGCTACATGGTAATAGGATGATGCGAAGAACGAAGTCTATTTGTATTTTGTATCATCTAGAGACTCTCGTCTCTTGATCAAGTTCTCACTCACTCACTTTCTCTCTCTCAAAGTTGTACATCTCCATTCGGAAAACATATTTATTTATCTATCTTTCCTTACAAATGTTCTGCTCCCTCTGTAGGATGCTCAAAGCTTAAAGTGGCTCGCTATAAAGTTTCCCTACGAAGTATAAAAGTCATTTAGGGGTACATACGGAAGTAGTCAAGATCATCTTTGCTTCGCACATGACTTCTTTTCGCCCTTGTCATGTCCTGGCCTGCCATTTGAAATAAAATTTCTTCACCCTCTTCAACACAAATATTACGCATTTCACTCTTCTGAAGAATGTTTACAGAAGAGGTGCTATGGCTGTGTTGTGAAGCAATGCGATGTGACTAGTGGACCTACACCGAAACGAGACGGTGCTATTTTCAGTTACTCAAGTGTTTGTGGAGCAATCGAGCAATACACATTTTCTTGTTGTGAGTGAAAAACTGACAGAAGAGGCAAAGGCAAGGTCAGTGCATAATTAATGAAATGTTGTTTATCAGCCCCTCGTTCGTGTTACTTAAATTATACATTTCCTTTTTTCTACACTTTCTCTTCCCGAGGAAAATTCAAGTTCAGCACGACCCAAGACTCCCAACTTCAGATCAAAAAATGCTTCAGCTCGGCTCCCTTCCTTTCATTCAATGCAGTGTGTATCAACTTACGGTCCTTCTTGATCTTGGTTTTGTACATCTTCCGTGGTGAATCTTTTCTGATAAAAATGCGAACGTGTTTCCATTGCCCCGAGCCTGTCAAGAAGATTAGCTTTTTACATCTTTGACCATTAATAACCGGCCATTGTACGAAGGACAGAGAAAATCATCAAAAGAGAACCTGATTGCGCCCAGAGCAAAGAAGGTGGACGTGAAATGAGGGGAGATTCTCTGAGTCAAGGAGGAGGGTCCAAAATTAAGGCTAATAACACGGTCCGAATTCATTCACAGTGCTGATCTTGTTGCAATATTAACGACATGGGATTATTTGACTCTGTGTTGCTCTCGCTCTTGCTTTATTTTTCTTTTCCCTTTCCATCCGATCCCAGAGTTATTTTTGGCGAACGACCAATGGAAATAAAAATAAATATTTGTAAATTTCGTAATGGTCAAGTAAGAGAAGAGAGAAAGAGGCCAAGAAGAAGTAAATCATGTGGCCAATTAGTTATTCGAGTGGCGTAGACAAAAATTGGGGCATATTTCAAGCGAAAATGTATGTTTGATTAGATACGCTTGCTTTGCTTACTACGCCCGTTTCCCCTAATTTTTACTCGCGTAAATTTTCCACTTCTACCCTGGCCTTATCCAGGGATGATGTAAGACATGGACCAAAGTGAAAATGACGTTTCTTGCTGTAATATGTTATTGCTTACCCTCTAATAATCTTGTAATGATCCTGTTGGGTTTCCTCCTGCCCCATTTGTCAATGTTGGGGCACACATTGCTGTAACTGTAAAGAAAAAGATGTTGGATGATTTGATGGTATAACGTAGAGAACGTAAGTTACGGAACGTTATGTTACAGCACACCGATTTTATTCTGGCTTACAAAGTATGTACAGGGTGGAATGTGTTAGGCTGTAAGTTCGTGTATCAAGTAAGTGGGAAGAGGAAGAGAAGGAAATGTAAAAGTTGTTGGTAAATGAAAATAATGTGAGCATTTGACAGTTTATAGAGCCATAACTTGCACCCGGTCGCTCTATCGTCTTCTTTTATATCAATTAGCACGCCCGCAAGCCTTTTACTTTCACTTCTTCTCACACACGGCTCAGCTCAGTTCAGCTCATGGAATTTCTTCAAAGGGAAAGACTCTCTTTGGAACAAGAAAACCAATTAGCTCGATTTTTCCCTGTTTAGATTGCAATTTGGTTTTTGCATGAGCCCTCAGCATTGTGAAGAGATGGGAGGTTGGACCGAGGTGGGCTGGGCACAGTGTCCCCAGATCTTTTATGGCTTTAATTAAAAGTGGTGACCTAAAACTGTTAACAATGTTTACACTGCTGCTTACTTGCTTTGAAGGAACGAGTTTGTAAGAAAGTGTGACTTTCACACGTTAACTTACTTACATTACTGTGCAATTTTGCAGTGCCCAACTTGTTTCATTCATTCATTCAATAGAAAGTCTTATTTGCCTGGACATATTTTTGAAGAAATGAAATGAAACAACGACGAGAGTGGAGTAGAGCAAAGCATCGTTGAGTGAATTTGAGATTCTCTCTTCAATTACCAATGAAGACTCAAGACCTTGCATTGGACGCAACTTATTACTGTATTATTCACATAATTTCAATTTTGGGTTTCGGTGTGCTCGGTGAAATGAGGAGAAAGTAAAATTGTAACGTTCTAGAAAACCCCGTAAGACGGTACAATTTTCATTTAATCGTAATCGCAATTTTCATCGGAGGAAGGAGAAGGAAGGATGCGAGAAAAGTGAAGGATTCTCAAACTCAGCTTTCTTGTTTGGGTAGGGGTTTGAATTGAATCTATCTTGAAGAAAGTGACAGGGAGCATGTCGGCAACTTAGCCTTAGCTTCCTCTTTCTTCTTCTTCCAGAAGAGAAACTGGTTCAGGGACCATAAACAAATTGTACAGAGATGTGATGTGAGTGAGCCGAGCTGAAATGTGATGTAAGAAAGGTTCAGTTTGAATTATCCTATCTTCCTCCACTCCAACACAACTCAGCTCTGCTTTTCTTACATCTCATTAATGATTTATTAAGAAATGGTCGTATCGTCGTCGTTTGAGTAGGAGAAAGCTCCTGCAACTGGAGATCTGGAGTAGGTAATTTTCTGTTATGTTATGTATAAAAGTAATGTCTGTTTTATAATATTGCAGGCTCTCATAGTGCTCAAGTGAATTTTGTACTTACTTCCAAGAACTGTCCGTTCTTATATGTAGATACGTTTCAGGTGAATTGAATGGATGCTTGTTTGGTGCACACAACTCAACGTTCAATCACAAATCCTTCATTTTACTTCTCCAAGATTCCCCTTTTCTCGTTCTCTCACTCTTGCGACGGATATTGTAGGAAGGAAGGAATGAATGTACGTATGTGCAAAGTGAAAATAAGTGACGTACGTTCTTACAACCTACGTACGTTCATAAGTAATCAAGTAATCTTCTAAGCACCCTGCCGGTCCGTCGGCTGCTTCGGTGTAACATAAACATTTAGCGTGAAATGGAGGCGAAGAAGTTTTATGATTTTGTGGTTGATGCATGCACACCTAGTTTTCACGTGTGCACTTATTTACGAACGAAGCTTACCTTTCCTTTGAGCAGGAAATTTCTCCGCAGTATTTTTTGATTCCTATTCAATTTGACGGAATGTTGCGCACTATAAAGCTAATAGGAATGCGGGTCTCTCTCATCGTCTCGGAATTCGGAATAGTATAATAATAATAATACCGGGCAAGGAAAAAAGAACGGTGGAAAACTTACAATCAAGTGATTTTTTATAAAAATAAAAATAAAATAAAAACCAAAGGAATCTTGCATTGATATGAGTATGAGAAAGGAAAGAAATCTTGTCATATCTACCCGCAAAGAGCAACATTTACCTAAGCATAATATTTTTCACCTTTGTCTTTAAAAGTACAACGGAGTTCGTTGGAGCTGGAACAGTCTCTGCTGACTGGGTATTGACTGGAAATTGTATGAAGATTACAAATGTAGAAAGCTGCCGTGCCGCTATTTGTACATACTGCTGCTGCTGCGGTGTACAATGCCAAGTGAAATTGTTCTCATGTGGAATAAAACACGAGGTCATAAGGCATATGATTATGTTTACATGAAGGAAGGCAGATATAATATTGTATTATACGGAGAAAGATGAAATGGGGTATAAAATAATGTGCACATATTCAGCACGCCGAATTGTTCATTCATGTACGATGGCATTATTATAGATTACTTACTTCTTGAAAAATGTACACATCGCTCCTGCTTTCATTCAGGCTTCTGTCTTATTCTATGCAATATACATCGACTTAGAAGAACTGCAAGAGATAGAAGAAGGAACAAACAGGACAGCAGCGGCGAAGAAGGATCAAGTGAAAAAAATATACGGCTACTGCTGGAAAAGAAGAAAAGGAAGGAAAAGAGTGAGATCCTACTGAGTTAAGGTAAGTTAAGAGAAAGTGGGAAAAGGGAAAGAAGTGGCATTTGAAACATGCATTAGGAAAAAAGTGGTATTTTTCGATCCTCTCTCTCTTCCCTCTAATATAGCAGTTAAAGGGCGTTATTGTGGTGCTATATAACTTCCAGTGGCGTACATAATAAAAAAGTGAGCATGTACGTATGTATGCATGAAGGTAAGTAATGTGAAGTGAAAGTATGTACATGTTGTACACACACTAGAATTCTATGGGTTTTTCTCCTTGCAATATTCATCCCATTCCTTCTTGGTTGGTTTTTCTTCATACGCTACTGAGAGCTGTATGTGTGTGTATGTGCTTTCCTTCATACTAGACTCTATTTTTATGGAATGGTGAAGCAGTCTACTTGCTTATTGCTGGGGTGAACGTGAGACGAATTTTGAGTCCCTTTCAACTCTGATGAGATTTCCTTATTCGCCCTTTTCCCTATCTCCAGCGCTTCCTGCCTGCCTCAGTCGAAAAGGACATTAGGATGAGATCCTGCATACTGCAGTGCTAGTACCACTACAAATTTACAACTGAAATACAACCTTAGCTCCACTTATATTTTTACTTTTACTCGTTTTTACCCATTTTCCCCCTGATCATGATGATGATTATGATGAGCCTCTGCTTCCCTGCAGTAAAGGTTTAAGGGAGTTACATATCGCTTACGGATCCAATGATCCAATGGTTTCAACTTTGTGCACTATTGCTTCATCCCTTGGAATGAAAATGTCAATGCTTTCCTTTATTTTCCAGAGCAGAAACAGATCGTGTCATCTGATATTAGCACCTTTGACCAATATTTCTGTTCACTATTCGGCATCAGCTAAAAAGCTTGACCAATCTTCGACGTCGTTAAAACCGTGAAAATCTTCCAATATTAATTAAGCGACATTGACGTTGTCAAAAAATTATTGATAATTAATTCAAAGCCCGTTTTTAAAGTTGTAGGTATTACATAAAAACATTTAATTCACATTTATTGAATTTCTTCACAATACTGATGATAAAATGTAGGTTTATATTTTTACAATAAATATCTAGTGTTCTTGCCCATATGTATAATAATACTTAACTAATTACTTCTCAATTTAATAAATAATACCTGTGTGAGTCTTACACGTATTTAGTTTAAATACTCGTAGCATTTAATTTATTTTTTTATTTATATTGTAGTATTTTAAATATAATTACTGTTAATTAATTATTTAAATAAATTACTTTAATACTCCAACGCTCTTTCAATTGGAATAATTTGATAATGGTTAATTTATTAATGGTATGTTATATTAGATATAATTATTTATTCATATGCTATAAATATACACAAATTATGTATCTTTTGCTAGTTTATATTTTTCTGTACTTCAATTAATTGATAATTAAACGCTATATTTTTATACTATAGTGCTAACTATTTTTTTATTTGTTTATTCAAGTAGCTCATGTTTAACATTTTAGTAGGTGTTGACTGTTCCTAAAGAATTACATTAATACTACCTACTCATGGGACTTAAAGAGCAACTTTATTTATTGTTTAAAATCTAAACAAAAAACGACACTTCACTTTGCCTATTATTAGCTTTTCCTTTATTTACATTTGATCACCCATTGTTGCAAACACTAACATTAATTAACAAAACTCAGCACATTTATGTTTCGAAAGAAAATATGGTAGTAATGAATTGCTACAAAATTGCCACTAAATAAGACTTAATATGCTTGACGTTTTATATTATAATTATGGGTAATCATTTTTGCAGAAGCTGCGTTAACTTAGAATTAAAATTGTAATTAAGCTTACACCTTTTTACACTTTTCTAATATTTGAGTGAATTTGGCTTTAAAAGTGCCAATTATCGTACAAGGAACCTGATTGACTTTCACTTACTTTTCAACACTATTCAAAGTGCATAAAAATTGTCTTCTACAAAATGTTCAATTTCAAAATTCTTTTCTTTATGCTTACATAGTATAAATGCTATATCATTAATTTTTATGCTTTTATACCTATAGTACTTTAATATGACACTCCTAGAAAAAATTCAGTTATGAGTAAAGGTAAAACGTTTATCAGTGCAGAATTTCATATTTAAACTTATTTTTAAATAGTTTTACATCGTGCATCTTAAAGTTTATTTTCTTATTTTAAACCATTTTAGCTTATGTTGGTGCTGTTGATTTCTATTAGTTTGTTTAAAGTTAACAGGAAGTAAATTAGTGGATTCTCGTAGGTCATTGTGGTAAATATTTTCTGTTGATTTTCAAAGTAATTGTATGGCCTTTGTTTATCATTGTTGTTGCAGATTAAGGGAAAGGAAAATTTGTTTTGGCACTCATTTACACGATCGTGTTAATTACACATTTATATTAGGTAGGTAATGAAGAGTTTGGTTCACATGATCCATGACGAGCCGATATAAAAATTCAGAAATGATCCTGTGAAGGGAAGGAAACCACTTTCTTGTTTGTTTCTTCAAGAGAAAGTTTCTTCTGAGTTTAATTCATTGCCACTGTTGTGAACGATTAAGTAAGGTAGTTTATAGAGAAACGGTATTTGACGGTGACACTAAATTGCACTGAAACAGTTTTCACTGTGGTGGGTGTGTGGTTTGGGGAAAAAGTTCCAAGTTTTGATTGTCTTTGAACTTGTCACATAACGTAATGTAGTAAGTAATCAGTTCACTAGTTTACGCAAAGTTATTTTGTGTTGTATTGTATTAATTTACTGTATTCGTAGTTTAGCATTCAATTGAAAAATAATCTTTTTTGTTACCCTCTAAGCGTACTTGCACTTAAATATTTGACCTCTAGTAATGTTACTTAATATTTAATCTGTTATTTTAAAAATAGTTTTGTTAAAATTTTAAACTGTTTCAAAGTCAGAGACTGTTTGAGTTAACTTCCATAGCTTTGCCAGTGTAGCTAATCAATTACGGTTTTACTTGTAGAAGGTTCGTCTGTTCAATAAAAAGTTCTAATACTTTGCTGTGCATGAAATAATATATTTACTTAGATTACAAAATACTGCGTATAGTTAAGCACTGATTCACTTTCACATCACACTACAACAATGAAATCCTGAAATAAATGTCTAATATTTAATTAAGTGACACGCTTCAGCACCGCAAGAATAGAGGAAAAATTGGCCACATCGTTTTTGTATATTGAGATAATTAAATATGCACTATGTACACTATTCGGGAACGTTTACGGAAAAGGGGTGTTTTCATAAATTTCTAATTTAAATATGATCAACTATCTAATTAATTATTAATTATTTTAGTAAACTAAATTTTACTAATTTAGTCTTAAATGATTTCCTGTTGTGTAAGTTGTATGTAGAATAATTATTACTTACCCGTGACTGACCCAACTTAATTTTTCTGTACTTAATGTTATAATGTGAGCTTACATTACGGTAAAAACTAAATTCTGATCTGTTAGTTATCATTACCATGATATAATATCATTGATTTAATTGCCTATAACCTGTTAATATTAGCAATGCAGAATCAAGAATCCGAAATTAAAGACAGCCAATTAAATTAACAGCTATAGGTTAAGTGTTTTATGAAGCTTATACTTGTTTATTATGCATGATGTTTCATTTGTGGTAAAGTGAATTTGATAGTGATTCAATTTTTTGTTCGGTGGTTGCATTCTAGCCAACTTATAATAAGCTATTAATATTGCATAACTTAATGTATAGTACCTACCCTACCTACCTATATTTACAGTCCCTTCTTACCTTACACATAAAAAAAATTCTCCGCGTAGTCAATAAATTAATTTAATGTACAGTACAAATGATCAATAGATTTCTCTCCTTAGAGCTCTCTTCAGCATTTAAATGTAAGGTATCATAATAATATGCATTTCTTACTTATTTTATAATACTTATAATACTTATTATTTTATAAGTTTATTTTTGGTTATTATCTTATTTTATGTTATCAATATCATTAATAAAATTTGTTATAACATACGGTTCGTGTACGGAGTGTTAATTGCTTTATATTACAACGTCAACGTCCACGCAGTGGATATCCGGCAGAACGGACTGGTGTTTGCAACGAAGAGGACAGTCAGGCAAAAAGTTAGCATGCCGTAGGGTTTACTCTTGATAAACAGTCTCTGGGTGGCGCCTAGAACGGAAATGGTACATACCAATGAACAATTTTTAAATACAATTTTACTAGAACATGAATAGCCGCATGCCTTCATCCGTCACTTTCATTTTCCGACGTTCACTTTCTTTTCTTTCACCTGTTTATTTTATTCTTTTGTTTTCTTTGTTATTATTATGGATATATACGTATGTTGATTATTACCTGCATCATCAGTTGCAGGAGCGTTTTCAATGTTTGGCACTCGAAGAGTATCACCTCTGTTGGAGTGAGCATTTCTCCCCGAGTCACCGACAGAATTCACCGAGTCCGAGGGATGGTGCTTGTTCTTTCCGTGTCCACCATCCCTGTCATCGCTACCACCGAGCTTGCCACCCTTGATCCGTTTGTCATCTTTGGAAATAGGATTGAGTTTTACCACGCCTACAGCGTCTGAAAAAACGACCATCAATAAATGAGTTTTGCTCGAAAATAGAAATGCCACGGGAAGGAGAATTCTGCTTGCTTGCAACGCGACGTTCATATCATACCAATGCATAATGTTCATATTTAGACTTCAGTTGGACTCTAGATATGTGCAGTAGAGCAGAAGAAAGTCATCTCATCTTTTCCTCGACTTTACTATTACATTACATTGCTACATTGTAAGCAGTTCATCATCATCAACCAAAAAAGCCACGAGGACGACAAGGGCATCAAAAATAATCAGAGGACGAGTTGTAATCAACTATTTGTGTCTATGTTTGTTATGTGCACACACAATTTAACCTCGTATTTTCCAAAAACACTCACACAAGTGCTCACTATATCATCATCTTTAGTTTAGCAGCAATACTATTATCGTCATCATCATCAAATGAAAATGTCACAATTGTAAAGAAACTTAAAGCATCTTTTGATTAATAGCATTCGTTTTCAGCCGAAAGAGTCTTTTCAGTGAGGTACAACAAGAAAATGGCAAATGGAGCATAACTGCACTCAATGAATCACTATACACCATTTCATGAGGAATTATCATTATCATCGTGTCATTTTCCGTGCTCGGTGAAACACACTTTTGATTCATTACGCAGTTCATGCTATGTTGGCAGAGCGGAGCGTAAGTAAAGTAATGTAATGCGATAGTGATGGTGCTGTTGAGTTCAAAGTAGTGACCAACCAAACCATATGCCATTCATTCATTTATACTCGTTTCACGTTGACTTTTTTAGACTGAATCACTCATCAAAATTATCTTCACATTTCCACGGATTGGATGTAAGCTTTTTTAATGGACCATGAAAAAACATGCATGGTGATGATAAATATTATGAGAAATGTGTGGGAAAAACTACGCAGCAGGGAGATGAGATGATGATGAACGACTGTTTATTTTTATTTTGTTATTAAAAATTGTGAGGGCACTGTAAACGAAAAGAAATGAACCCAATTCAATGTCTTTTCATAGTCATTACTCATTCAGTAATATTCTGCGAGATGAACGTTTCCAAAATTACGAAAACCCGTGGCTAGACAGGAAGCAAACTGGAAGGAATATTTTTAAATCTAGGAATTTGAACGAGCGAACTAATTATAACCGTCTGGTAAACTTACTATTATTATCTTTGCTGAGCCGAACTTCAGTAGCCTTTGGTGCAAGGGAAGGTAATGGAATTTCTGTAAAGAAAAGAATAATTTTGATTGTGTTACTCAGATTCACGCGAACTTGAAAATAGAATGGTATAGTTTCTGTTAAAAGGTGTAAGTAAAATCGTCAAAAACGGACAAAAGTGAAAATTCAATCAGGAAAAAGAAAAATGGGATCAATTAGATTCTGAGAAGAAGAGGTTTGGGTTGGCTGTGGAAGGAAATTGGAAATTAAATCGATTATCTTCCTATCTTTCTCAATAATTTCTCCAAATCATGCAATACAATAAATAAAATACATTGACGCAACATGAATTAGAAGTTTTGCACTTCTTCATTTCTCTTACCATAGAGCCTTATCAACCCCTCGCTTTCACCCAAGCTGTTCTTGCTGATGCATCGGTAAGTGCCAAAATCTCGGTCTTTCAGGTTACGAATGATTAGCCGCATGTGTGTCCTGTAATTCGTTTCCACGATCTCAGTTACGTACTTGACCGCAGTGAGAATCATGGTGTTGTCATAAACCCAGTAGGAAATAGCCCGGGGGAAAGCCTCCGTGTTGCATTCCAAAGTTATGTTAGTTCCTCTTGGAGCCCCAATCAATTGATTTGGTACCCAAATCATCGGAGAAACTAGAGGGAAAAGGTGAAAAATCAGAATGGCATCGTATCAATTAAGTTACAAGTATTTTTAGTTATTTCGCTTCGTCTGTTTTATAATGGCTCTTCCACGAATAGACAAGTTCCGGCCTAAAAGCTTCCAACAAGAACATTTTCACATTCCCAATACAAACATCAAGGATCTTGTAGGTTTTTGTTTTAACTGTTTTGTGAAGTGGCTGAGTACCACTCGAGCCTCGTAGAGTGACTGGTTCTGCAGTTGTTATGTTGTATCTATAATACCAACTTCAAACTACCTACCACTAAAAATGGTTAAATTTGGCTTTGGCTTCAGAACCTTTCTCCTCATTGCAGCATTTCTCCTTGCCAAGCTGAAAAAAATGTTGTTACAAACGTAACGTTACATTATGCACTTAAATATACCTTGTATATTTGAGCCGGCATTTTAGTAGCAAAACACCAAGCAGTGGCAGCACTATACTTGTACAGAGCATAAGATTCAACAACCCCATTTTTCTTTGTACGTAGTTCGTCGAAGCTATATTGTAGTAGTTTTGTAGCAGTGTGGCTTATTTTTACTTCGTTCGAATCCAATACTACTTACGAATAACATCTATGTTGTATGAAAGTAGTGTCAGGAAAAACATTTTTACTTCTGTGTGTAGTAGAGAGTACGGAGCTTATGGGGATGGGACTTTCTGTTGGTCGTTTTCTTTTTCTTTAGTGAAGAATCAGTTCTAAAAGAAAATTTGATTAAGTCGGCACTCGTCCCACTTATCATATAGTACGATTCTAACGGTTTCTTCTGCTCGTTCTTTTTTCTGGCTAGTACTAAACTAAACTGAACTAAACTAGGAAACGTACGTATGTACAGCTTTTCAAATTCCATCCAAAACGAGTAAGTACCAGGAAACAGAGAGAGAGAAAAAATAGGAGCAAGCGAGAGTTGTTCCTATTTTGTAGCTTTTTACACACAATTTTTATGCTTTCATCAGAGAAGTGACTTGAAGAAAGTGAAGTCGTCGTCGTGTTTCTAATGTAATGTTATGTAATGTTGTATGCCATACAGACAAGCATAAAAATGTGAGCGGTAATAGTTTGGATGGAGCAGTCAGTGGTGGTGCTCTGTGCTGTGGTGGTGGTTGATGGTGGTGCATTCATGACTTTGTATTATTATGAATGAATGAATGGATCTTTTTTCTCTACTTTATATAACATACATAAGTACAACTCACACACACACATGATGCTTCATCGCTTTTTCATCTTTCTTTGCATTTTCTTTCTTTCTCCTAGTGAGCTCTCGTTTCTTTCGTTTCGTAGCCTCTGCCAAGAACAATGTCCAGAAGAAGAGAAAAAATCCCTATGAATAAAAGTGTATATAAAAAGTGCTCAGCCGACCGCCCATAAAATCTTGAGGGGATGGGGAAACCAATTGCTTTATTCATAAGATTCTCAAACCGATTCTCAATCCCTTATGCTCCTTCACATCACATATTGCATCCATCCCCGTTTTTTATACATTTTCTCTCCTTTCTTCTGCCTTCTTCGAGCATACAAAGTAGTAAGAAGGAGTTTATAGTAGCTACATTTTCCTACTTACTATCACATCACATCGGTTCATATTGCCCGACTGAAATGCGAGACTACGTTTACAATGATACTAACATAACATAACGAAACACCAGAATGAGTCGAATCTTCTGCCGCCCTTTTCAGATGGTCAAAAAATCATACAATCCATTTCTCGGGGGTTTTTTCTTTGCAAAAGAAATAAGCAGAGGAAGACTTAAAATTTTCTTTCTTTTTTTTCTTGGACGGATGTTATGTTATGTCATATACATACAAAACATTTATAACATTACGGAGCAGAAGATGAAGATGAAATTGAGCCTGAGACTGATCTTGCCTCGGCTTCCGCTACCATTACAAGGAATATGTAATGCTTCCTTCACACTTCCACCCATAAAATGTGTTTTATCATAGATCATCACAGGAATCAGAAATAAAACATCGTTTTATGTCATGGATGGATCTCTTCTCGCTTGGTGTTTTTTGGAACGAGAATTCCTGCCGAGTTGTGTAACTGTTTCTTTGAAACCATTATAATCACTATTTTGACCTTTTGCTCTTCGTTGCTGTTACTGCTCTGTTTCGAACTAAACCCGATTTGTGTGGCTCTAATATAAATGTAAACTTTATGAGGGAAAGCTTTATATTCTCTTGTATCGTTGAGTTGCTTCGTCTTGGTCTCTCTAACATTGGGCAAAGGAGAATAAAAAGTAATTTCGTTTAGACTTTACTTGGAAAATTTCATTCTTAAATCAATACTTTTCTCTTTTTAGTGATAAGTATAAAAAATCTTGGTGGTGAAGTCTAGTAAAGTCAAGACGAGTTTTTCTCATTTTTCTACAAGATTTCTCAATGAGAGAAAAGAAAATTTTCGTCGCGGGAGAACTTCTATGCATTTATGAAAGTGAAAGTTCACTTTAAAATCTGATTCTATTCTATTCTTAAAATATTTTTGAAAAAGACTTTTTGAAAAAATGTAAAGAGAAAAGAATTATTTCGTAACTCTTAATGACCTTCCAGCAGCAGTAGAAAGCCGAACATTTAAAAAATGTAATCTGATGTAAAACTTTGCAATGCATTGCATGAAAATTGACTAAACTAAATTGTGTGTACCCAGTACCTATTCATTCATTGGTAGTACCCGCTACATGCATCCCGCATAAAAATTCTTAGCAGGTCTCTGAAGATGCGTTCCAGCTACCATTTCAACAACTTTTACGAATGCAGCTATTTATTAGCACTATGATAATTTCTTGGAGCGTAAAGTCTTCTTGGTTGTGTTGTGCAACACACCCAAGACAAGCAAATGATGGGCTTGGCGATTATTATGTAATACGGTTATGCAACGATCTCGTGAGGAGAGAGTGAAGTTGGCATTGGCACTCACTCACAACTTACTTAGCATAGTGAAGATACGACAAATATGATGATAATGTGTCCATTATGAAGAGATCATTCACACAATAGAGGTCGTCATCATCATCATACTCATACCACATTTCCAGCCACCGATGCCATTGCCACTGCCACCCTCCTCCCTTCAATTCCAAGCTTAAACCGCTACTTACTATCTTCCACTTAGCTTACCCTACCCTATAAAAACTTGCAATGTGACGATGCTCAGTTTTACAGGTAAACAGGCTTTAAAGAAAGCAAAGGGTGAATACTGAATTATCTAAAGCTGTGCGTTATGCCCTTCATGTTGTGTTCGCAATTGCCCCTATCAGACATTCACAGTGAGTGAGCATCGCATCAGAGTAGAGGACAGGAAAAAATGAAATTTTCATCTCCTTTGAATACCTAGCTAAAATACACATTTTATTTTTTATTATAAATGATCTCATTTTGTGAAGTCGTTGATGCTTTTTTTCTTCTTTACAATTCAACTTTAAACCTTAGCAAGGTGAACTTGTCTGGTGGCCAAAATGTGTTTGAGTAAATATTTAGCTGGATGTTGAGAATGGTTGAAGTCTCGACAAAATATTTCATAACTCTCATTATTGCAAATCATCTTAGAGAACTTCAGTTTCATTTTTGAAACCCTTTCAGTTTTGAGTTTTGACGAAGTGCATTTCCTACGCTTAAGAATCTTTGTATTTTTACTATTTTACTCTACGAAAATGTGGGCATATTATTTTAGAAGAAAATAAGAAGCAATTCTTTTTATTTTGTCCCAAATATTTTATTCCGGAATGTACGAAACGTAAAAAGCATGACACTGTCGTTTGCTTACTGGTTTTAGCTATTCTTATTCCTTTCTTCCCAAAAACAAAGTATTCCCACACGTTTATCCTGCCACTGACTATGACCTATGAGTGCTGTAAATCATCGTTGTACACAAGACTTGTTTTTTTCTCTTGTTAGTAATATTATTCTCCTTATTATTATTGTTATTATTATTGTATGTGCTTTTACTTTGGGAATTTGCCATATGAGATAGATATTTCATGCCCACTCCACTTTTTATCAAGCTCCATTATGACAGCACTATTTTATCCATTTGCTCAGTGTGTAAAAAATTTAAACTAAAAAACTAGAAAAAATGGGCAATACAAAGTATACACACGACAACGACATGTGTACTCCACTGCGACATGCAAATATGCGGGTTTCATTTCTTGGCTTCTCTCTCTCATCCTCATCTCATCTTACGTCTGCGGTAGTAAACTAGCTGCTTTTAGTTAGCTCCTTAACATTGCTGCTGCTTTCTCCCTGTAGTGAGTGAGTGAAAGTGCTTCGTTCCACCATATTTAGCACAGCAGTATCAAAATGCGCTACATGTGTTCCAGCTTAAATACCACAGTGTCTACAAGACAAGACATGCTGGAAGATATTTTTCTTCTTGTGTGTTCCAGTTTAGTTTCTGGATTGTTCGCTGGTAAGTAGGAGTTTTGCATATTTTATCATTAGCATGTATAACTCTTCCTGACTATTGAGTGACAGAGATGTTTCAAAGCCCTTCCCTTTGGCCCATTGAGGCGAGAGGGAAAGTGACACTGACATGTTAAGTTTTCAGTGTGTGTACAGTACAAGAGTAAATCCTTGGGAAAATCTTGTAAAAACGTTCTCGTTGTAAAAAACATCCATTTTTGCATATTTTGTAACTTTCCGCAGCACCACTTAATACATTATAATAATAAAAAAGGTTGTTATGTTATGTCGTGGTCGTTGTCACCACTAAAACGTGCACCACCAGCATCGAGCACCCTTTTCCAAAAAAAAATCGTGGATTGGGTAACTTATTTTGAATAGGATCCCTGCTCGCTCAAGCCACTTTTTTGTTTATTTTTATATTTTTTGCCGCAAAAGAAAATCTTGATGTAGACAGACAGACATTATAAAGAAGAGAGCCAAAAATAAGACAGGGCGCATTACGTAGGCAGGTATTTTTCCAGTAAGCAGCTTATCACCGTTCCCTGGGGTGTATACATAACCTAAAATCCGTACAAGACCAACAACCTTCACTTTCACTTCCACTACCCACCCACATCTTCCTGATTTTTTTCCTGCCTGCAAGGTTGATGGAGAAGAAAAATACACCATCAAGATTATGCCAGGGGATGAATGACGGAAGTCAAGAAAAATGTACCATGCTGTGAGTTGAGAATTAAGACTTATTTGAGGCATGTCAACCTTTTCTCTGTACAAGTTACATTATAAGGTCGTGACAGGAACTATAAAAATTATGATAATCCTTGACATTATCAAGTGCACAACTGCATATTTCTTTTTGGTACCGGGAAGGGTTGCCTTTCGCTTCTTCCGGGTTTTCTCTTTTTCTCTGCATATTTTTAAGCCTAGAGGGTAGAGTAGGTAGTTTGTATGTAATTATTAAGCCTAACATGATTACAAGATGGAAGAATTAGATTATTCCAAAAATTTAAGAATTCACGCCTGGATACATTTCTTTTGTTGCTGGTTAATAATTGTAGGAAAAAGAATGGGAAATGGGAACTGTGCCGCTGCCGTTCCTGTTGCCGCCACGCTGGTGAAAAATTACACAGTGAAAAACAATAAAGATGCCGACCGAGAAAGAAACGTGTGACTAAAAAAGAAACGGCGAGAGTGTATAGAGCGAGCCGTCTTAAGTGAATTCCTATGGAGCAGAGTAAAGTAAAGTGAAGTGGAGTGATCAAGACAAATTACAAGTTCCTCCACCCTCCTTCTCGCTTCATTCATCTATCTTCCGTGCCACCTTGATCCCTCCACTGCTCTTAACTCTTACTAGACTGTAGTTACTCCTTGCATCCTTCACTAAAACTTCGACTCACTCACTATTCCTGTAAAATATTGGCCTGGCGAAAATAGAGATCCGCTTGACAGAGGATCAATATCGGGTTTTCTTGACTAAGCCTCCTATTGACTAACTAAACCAATCTTTTTCTGTCTGTCTGTCTGTAAAGAAGGAGAAAAAAGTTGACTGCTATACATAACTAGACTAACAATTTTTTGCTCAACTTTAACCATTTTACTAATCTCTTGGTGTCAGAAGTGGTTAACATCTCCTGTTGCACGTCTGCTTGACTTTAGAAAAAGGATGCTCTTGCTCACTTAATTGCGGGAATGGCAAGCTATTATTTTGATGGGCCGGAACTGAAAATTTTGAGATACAAAATGTAAAAAAAATGTCGACTTACATTCAACGTCAATGATGATCCTGGTAAAAGAAAATTAAAGATGAATTAGTCATACTATTATATTGAATTATCATAACAATATTAGAATGTAAGTGGTTAAATTTTCTTACCGTTTTGAGACCGACGGCGGAATCCCGTTGTAAGCAATACACAAATACGCGCCCATTTCCAGCCGGCTAATTTTTGTCAAATGGAGCCTTTCACCTTCCGACGAGTTCACTGTAAACGAGAAAAGATTCAAAGTTAAATACACTTCGGTGAAAGTGGCCATCCATCATGGGACCAGGAAATAAAATGGTGGTTCCAGCTTGACTCAAATCGTGTCTCATTGTCTCAGTTTTCATTTTATTCAATAAAACACGGTATAGAGTTACAGAACGCTCGTTTCAGATCAATTTAGTGTCCACAAAACCGCTGCCAGCACGCACGCGTTCAAAACTTGAAAACGCATTTGCAATTAATTTCCCCAAGCAATGACAAAGACAGAGGTGGATGTGGATCACTAAATAATAAGCATCAGATCAGCAAAATGTAGTTAATGCAAAACAAGCCCATTGTAAATGTCAAATTATAAAAGTCGTAAATAACCTCAAAACCCATTTTCATACACACCACTCACACCGAGTGAGAAAGTGCAAGGATATTGTCATACTATTATTGTTACAAAGAGAGAAAAACGTGCACACGTTTCTGCTCATATCACGCACTGCTACTTCGGCTTTATTTTTCAAAAGCTGCATGCGTAAAGCTAGTTTAGTTACTTAAAAGCCATTATTTCTCTGATTCCAATTCCCCAGTTTCTCGTAACCTAATGAATATTACAATGAAGAGGAAAAACCTATCCTTGGACAACTCATCCACATCGTCATTATCAGACACAGTGACAAAAATACGTTTTTATATAGATCTAGCAGATCTGAATTCTCAGAGTTGGTTACTTGCTGCACACTGGATATATTTTATTTTTATGAGTTTGTAAGAGTAGTCGAAAAAAAGCAGGATCTTCTTTTCTAAATTGATTGCATCAACAATCTCTTGTTTGTGTGACCGTGCGTACGTACGTCTGCATCCATTTATCCCACGAAGTATTCAAAATGCTAATAAAACGACAAACATTGACATAGACAGGGTGCAAGCAAAAAACTTGGAAACTTAGTCAACCGGAATAATTTTATCGAGAGCCATATCGAATAAAAATAAGTTGAGAAAGGAAAAAAAGATACATGGTAATGGTAACAGTAAATAAATGTCCTCTGTCTCTGCTCCGCTCTCTTCATGTCTCGCGTCACCCTTCTTGAATTTGAAGCAAACAAGCAGCGAAGAGAGAAAAATAACAAGGGTAATACATTTACATTTACACACCACTGCAATAATATTATCTATTGGATATGAAATGGCTGTTCATAAAATTGTGACAACATTCTCCATGTGCCATTCTTCTTCATTCACTCGAGCTCGGGCATCATGCCGGTATTATAAATATGGCACGACACTTGCATTATTTTTACAAATCCTCATTCCAATTGTTATTGATGTACATACGTACCACTACCACCACTCGTTTCAAAGCGACTCTTTACTCATACTCACCGCAGAAGATACAGAGAGAGCCGGATAAAAAGGAAAAATGTTTATTATATGACAAACAGATACAATGTACCTTTTTTGGAATCTCTTTCTTTTTCCAGCAGAGCTAGAGGAAAAAAGAGATCAACGAACTGGTTGGTGATCTAATGTTTTTCAGATATTAGGGACAGTCAATTTGGCCTTGGCAGAGGAAGCACACTACAACACTTGCATTTATGTGGCACACGATGATCATGATCATGATGAGATGATGGTTTTTTGGTAGTGGAGTAAAGTGAGTGAATGAACAAAAATGGTAAAGAATACAAAATCCTTGCTACTGGTTGTTTGTTTGCTTCTTGTTGTTTCGCTGGCTCCCCTTCTGCTTTCTTAATTCTCCGAAGCTAAAGCAGCTACCCTCTGCCTCTCACTCTCTTTGTCCCTGTCCCTGTTCCTGTCTCCACTCACTTCACTTGCTCACTCACTCCATCCATCCACGCACTTTTACCCTAGTTTCTCTCTTTGGCTCTTCTGCCTGGCTCATCATTATCATCAACCATCACCAACCTTCCGAAGAAACATCATCAAAACGACAGGGTTCCATAATAAGATTGCATTGCACGCATTTCACTGCATTATCATATCATCCTCATCACCACGCTTTCCAGGAATGCAGTTTATTTTGCTTTGTCTATTAACGGGATGTCGATGTCGGGAAGGAGGAGAAAAAAGCAACAAAACCAAGGCCGTTACGCTACTTGCTTTTTTCTCCCACTTTCTTCCGAGTATCTAACGCACTTTGTATACTTGGCTTAATTCAAAAATGCATCAGCTCAACAGCCATGTTTTGTATCAAGTTTCTTCTTTCACTTCTTTATACATTTATAGAGCCTTCTTCAATAAATGTGCAGATCATCATCCATTTACCAGAGTGGAGGTAGAGCTAAACTAGATCTATTGGTATTTAATGCAATTTGGTGTGCTCAGTTTTGGAAAAATGTGTCCGTAGTCCTTCTAATAGTAGGCTTGTTATTATAGCAGTCATTTTACTGTTGCATTGCAGTTGTTATATTTAGAGGTTTTGTAAGCAGTCTTTGTTAAAATAAGGAAACCTTCACGATCTCACTCCACTGGTCATTTATCAGAATGACGGGGGAGCGTACCACTTGCTTTGTGTTCTTGTTCATTTTGTTCGGGCTCGGGCTTCTTGTCCTTTATGAAATCTGCTGGTTTGATTCTGATTGTGAGTAGGGGGTCTTCTAGAAATCCATGGACCATTGCATTGTTATAAGTTATAATACTAAACTAATAGCATATTGTTGTTGTTGCTGCATTCTATTTATCATTGTGATTGCGACTGTGACCAAAGCAAAGTGAAATGAGCGTGGTGACTTGTGTTGTACTTACTTAATGGATAAATTTCTTAATGAAAGACGGGCTCATCATCATGTTTATTTTCCTTTGCGGAAACCTGAAGTTCATTTCCTTGAGTAAATGGGTCTCCATAAAATTACGCACAGTTGCACTCTGCTCCACTTTCATTTTCTTGGAGGCATGGATCAGATAATGATTCTCAAAGATCTTAATAAAGGTAATGCGCAGGCCTGCAAGCAAGCATAGCATTTATATGAATTGAAGAGATTATTTTTGGAATATAAATTTTGGTAAATTCAAAGGAAAAAATGATAAACGTGAAAGTAATTAATTTTCAAAAAATACGAGACAGGAATTTGGAGAAAATCATTCGTTATCGCATGTACCTATGAAAATGATTCATATCCGTTCACTCACACTCATTAATTTGGTAGCATTCAGAAAAGAGCCATAAACGTGACTTGATGCACAGCGTCAAGGTGTACGATTCATTCATGTCTATGAAGTATAAAGTTCTTGGTTATCGTTATCCCGCGAATTATTTAAGTCAATGTGAATATCTTTTCTAACCCAGACACGAAATTAATGAACTTGTCTTCATAATACAGTTCGTTCAACCAAAACATGCAAATTGCCAAAGTTTATGGGTTTTGTTGGTTGGTAATAACATTCAAAACGTGAGTGAAGGGAAAGCAGTAAAAATTGTGTACTGCAGAGACCGATACTGAATACTGAATCAATGAAATGAATGCTTTTCGTTCACTTCGGTTCGGGGTTTATCCACAGATGTGCCTCATTGAATGAATGACGAAGGATAATAATGAGTATTAAATAAACGCACTCACTCACTGGCGCGGCGCTGGGTTATGTTATGTACATGTGAAAGTTAACATTCTCTAATTTTAATCCTCCCCCGTCATAATATTAAGTTCTCAGCTAAAACCTACTCTGTTGAACTGACTTTGACTTGAATACTGCATGCATACAAGCTGAATAAAATTCGTGAGTGAAAATTATATCTTAATTTATCGGAAAGGATGCATAAATGCAGATACGCATTTCTATTTCAGTTGCGCCGCCTCAGTTTTATGGATAGAAAATGTTTACTTATAAAGTTTATTTCATTTCAGTCTCACATGGATCAAACCAATTTTGATACGCACTGACTGAGTGAAAACTAAACGCTGCTTCATGCTCCATCCATGGTCCTTTCTTTTGCTTCGCACACAAAAACATTCTCGCTTGAATATCACACAGGGATAAACGATTTGAACCAGAAGAGAAGACCAATGCTTTCTTTGCATGGTGTGTCCAACCAACATAACGCCCAATAAGCGCTTCATTTGACAATAAATCATTCATAATTCACAAATTTAATACCCGTTGCAAATCCACGGATTTTCCCTTTTAAGCCTTTCATTGTCATCCTGGGGCGGTATAACAGCTGCTTGAGATATGGAGCAGTTTTAAGGTCTTTTAGGGATGAAGATGGTATTAGTCATTGCTCAACTTTTTTTTACAAAAGTCTATCACATCCACATCTTGAAAAATGTCTACTTGAATCATCTTAGACGTGCCTATTTGTTTGTTTGTTTTTCTTGAGCGTGGGAATTAAAATATACAATACAAGATGTTTTGAAAGTGTGTCAAACAAAATGCGTGAAATCTGCATTTCTGAAGGAAAGCAAAAAACATAGTCATTTTTGCCTTTGAAGGCAAATTCAAGTCGCATGCTTAAACCATTCCCAGAAGAAAGGTTCTGAATTTCAAAACAATCGAGAAAGAATTTTCGTTATTACATAATCTTCATAGAAGACAATGCGTATCATTTTATACAGGATATAAATGATTCCCATTCTGTGGCAGTAGAAAAGCTAAGTCGATTCTAGGAAGCTTAACTCTCTAACTGTATGCATTACGCATTTGCAATTGTCCATGCATGAATTACTTACAAGCATGATTACAAAACAAGAACGCTGCTGGTTTACATAAGAAACCGGAGCGAGGTAGAATTTCACTTTTCACTGACTGACTGAGAGTGAGCATTTTGTTAGACAGGGTTGGCTGGATGGAGGAAGTTTTAGTAGACAGGATAACATACATACATGAGTGCAACCGAATTTACTCGTTCGTAAATTGTGGCAAGAGGAAGAGGAGTTTTGAGAAATTTGTACATAAGGTTCATGAAAAAGTCCCACTCAACTCGTTCGTTGTGTTGAGTCACTCGCTCTGTCTCTCTCACACAGTATTGTCTTTGATTAAGCAAGCAGAAAGTCATTTCCATTTACTCTCCCATTAACACTTAAGCAAGCAGCTTTTCTGACACTGAGGGGGAAAGCAACAGTTTTGCTGGAGGCCAGGGCCAGAGAAGCAAAAGCAGGCAGGCCACGTCGTCATCGTCATAATCGCTGGAGCTGGATCTGAAATGGAGCTCATGCTGAGCTTTACGAGAAAATTCCTTGAAAAACTTTGGTAATAATCATGGAAAGAACCTTATGCTACCTATTTAGTTTCTATAAGAAGTGAACGGGAACGAGAAGGTGTGGACGTTAGTCGTCTCCATCCCTCTAAGCTATCCATTACATCATCATAATCATGAGATTTTTGGACTAATTTCAACTTGCATTCACCAAGGCGCCCTTTCAACTCATCCACATCCACCATCAACTTACTCGGGCTTCGCCCATTTTGGCAGACAGTCAGACGCGTGGAGGAGGTGCTGGTTCTACAAGTTGATGTTGATAATAATAATGCCTGTGAATGTAATGTGATTGCGTTAGACACGGTGACCCGCTAACGTCCCTTTCATCTATTGAGGCAAGCAGGCAGCAGCAGAACTTTCTGCTTATGCTTTTATCTGTCGTTTTTTCTTCACTTAACGTAACATTATTATCACATATAAATACTTACAAATGACACTTTTCTGCCCTCCTCTCGCATTCATTTCTCTGTGTCATTATCTTAATGTATTTTTGGCACTCGCTCTCTTTTCCATGCATTCCTCGTCTCGGCCTTGTTTAAACAGACAAAGCAAGCGGATAAAAATATCAATTAGGTAGCATGCAATTTGCGTCAATGCTTCAGTTCTGTCGCAACCATTTTATTTTTAGTGAAACGAAAACAGTGCAGATTTAGAAAATGAGGATAAATTCTGCATGAAATTTAAGGGACAAATTTAGAACAATTCTCAACAACCTCGAAGCTCGAAACCCGAGAAAATCCAAAATAGAACTGCAAATGCGCCACTGCTTATCACTTACTTACAGCTTATGAACCTTTTCATTAACTCTTACAGATATATTCCAAAGTTCATTCTTTTGTCTGTAAATACTTAATTGTGTCCCAGCAAGTTTTTCGGATTTTCAAAAATCATCATGTAATACTACCACGTAACTTTCATTAATAAGTTCATATAGTAAATACTGGTTTCTTGATTTCAAACATTACATATATGACCGTACCGGAAAGTTCATGATACACAAAGGCAGATTCCAAACAATATTTTAAGGATTAAGGATACAAAATTTGTCATAATGTAATATTATGAGGAGTTTTTGCATTAACAATCTAAATGAAACTAAAATCCGCAGAAAATAATTAATTAAAATGTTTACACACCTAATATAGAAATGTTATTAAACAGAAAGGCCCCCGCGCCGGTCAGTCGTAATTCCTTCAAAATATTTAAAACCTCACAATACTAAATCAACTATACAAATAATCTCAAAGCGTGACAAAGCCATCTGTAGAAAAAGAACGCTGCCTAATGCAAAATTTCAAAAATGCGGCGTACAAGTAAAGTGAATTTACTTAATTGATCTGGTCTGTAATCTTGTGATCATATCACAATAATTACAAATCATTCACAGTTGATGGTGAGAAAATATGAGTGTTAGTGAGTAAGAAAGCCTCTTTTTAGTGATAATCATCTTCATTCTCACAACGTTAGAAATATCATGATCACTTCTTTACTTTTATACTGTCGTTATTGCATTGAATTGTTATGTGAGGAACGGTACAAACTTCAAACATCAGATTCGATCCATCCATCCTTCAGTTAGTAAACCGAAACCATGAAGATGAAGATTTGGAGGATGATAACGATAATGATGACTCCACTGATCAGTATGATTATTGTTGATCTACTGCTTTCTATAGCTAAAGTAAGTAGATAAGGTTCATAAGACACATATGGTTTCGTTCAACTTCAACTCATCTCAGCTCCACTTGTGTTTGTGTGTCCATCCATCCATCCATCCAAACTATCCTTAATGCACACAGTGGCTGAGTGAGTGAGCTCTTCTCGGAAAGAGTCAGTTAGTTGAGAAGTTTTTTGGTGGTACACTTGATCTTGATAGGACGTTTGTGTATTACTCACTCACCTAGGTAGTATATGACTGACTACTTGTTTGAGAAGAGTGAAAGTGAAGAGGGAGAAAAAAGAATGGATGAAAGAATAAGAAGACTTAAGGGGGAAATAGACGCATCTCTTGGGGTTGTCCCATGTGCTCATCATATCGTACATGTTATGGAGGCACATATCTATAATATCGCATTACTTTACTCAACTTACAAATAAAGCAAGTTCCGAGTGAGCATAAGTAAGAGTAACAACAGCAGGAACTTGCTTTCTTTCCCTTCTTTTTTTGTTCCTATTATGTCTATTATAGACTACTTTTGCAGTTCCGCTTCAGTAGTGAGTGAGTTTGAGTAAGTAAGTAGTAACTTATGTTTTCTGAGAGAACAAAAAACCTGACCGATTACACACTCAAGAAGAGATGACACACAAACTCATATCAGTTCAGTGATCTCTCACAAGCTCGCTTTTCCCTTTTTATTCCTCCATTCGTCATATTTCCGTTTTTCTGTTATTTTTTCTGATATAATCGCACTCGCTCCCACTCTCACCGCACAAACACCGCAAAAAGCGATTTCACTTGATTTCAAGTAAGCAAAGTGAAAAATCCTGGTATTGGCATGATCATTTTATGGTTTCTTTCAGTGCCGTTTGTTTGTGACTCTTCTACTACCTACTTAGGAATTGTCGTTTTCCCTTGTTCTTTTCGGATCTTCTTTCATACTTTTGCCCATGAATACAACAATAACAAGCATTTAATCTTCCATAACTTTTCCGCTTTATCATCCATTACTTCACTTTCAATTTTCACAATTCACTTAACTTGTTTTAAGTTGCTGTCCAAATTACAAGGTTGTAAAACCTACCCAAGGATGAAACTGGGCGTTTTTTATTTTTGCACAAAAATGTTCTAAATGCGGAAAAGGCTGTTTTATAGCATTCCACTCTGCCTTCGGGACGATTATCTCGCCGTTTTGTTTTTTGCCCATTGCCTGCTTTAACTCAGCTTAAACTCAGTCAGTTAGCTGACTTATAAAAACAAAAATAATTCTACACGTTAACTTTACTGCCTGGCCGCGGCTCTTTGAGTCATCCATCATGAAAAGTTTTCATTATTCATGACTGAACTGCTAAGCTAGAAAAACGGAAGGTGACAGTGGAAATTCACTTGATTTTAACGGATAGTGAGAGAAAAATTATTTAATTCAGGAAAAACCTTTTCCAGGAAAAGTCTTTGTAAGTTAGGGCTAGGCGGATCTGCACTTTATTGTTTGAAGTTTGTCAAAGGTGGATAATGTGTGATGTAATGCTTTCGTTTCAATTCATTAAACCCAATTAACTGTTTGAGGTAGCCAGTTATCAAAAACTGGAAGAGTGTTGAAAATATTAACGAATCTACCGTTTGAGAGCAAAAAAGCATGAGCCACGTCACAAAGCTAAACTCTGGTTTTGATTTGTTGTGTGATCCACCCACAAACTCAATTTTCACAAATAAAAAAGATCAACGAAGCGTTCTGTCTGAGAGATGACTGGACTCGCCACAACAGTCGATATCTGTCTTTTTGTCTTCCTTGGGTTATTCAACATCAGCAGAATATAAGCCATTTGTTGATGTTATGTCATGTCATGCTATGTTGATTTGAGTCGAGTGAAAGGAGAAAAAATTCTTTTATTTATTTTCGCATGAAGCGAAAGGAACAAACCTTTTTTCCTGCGATCTATAAAAAATGGTTGACCGTCCTCACGATTCCATCTGAAATATCACAATACACAAAAGAAAAATCATGATATTTTTTTATTTGCGGAGAAAAGAGAAAACAAAGCAAAGAATGAGAGCTATGACAAGATTTTCACAGCTTTTACTATTCTGTTTATATTTGTAATCATTATGATCTCCTTACTTAATCCGTGGCTCTGGAAAGCCTTCCGCTTTACAGCTCAGAGTTATGTTTTGGTGTTCCCTTACTGCCACATGGGATTCAGAGGTTTCCTCATCCAGGATGTTTGGGGGAACTGAAACAAAAAATATGCACGATAAGACGATATCGGTGGTGAGAGTGAGAAAGTTCCTTGGATTGGAAATCAATCTCCTTTTTTATCTTCTCATCCTCAACAAACGCAAACAATATTGACAGGAGATGATTCGGTGAAAGTAAGTGGAAGATTTGAGCAGTGATGTGATAGTAATGCTGTGATGTTGATGTTGATCTACCTCTTCGTTTGTTAAGTTGCTAAGTTAGAAAAGAATCTGATTTTCACTTTTACTTACCTACAACTTGAAGATAGCCAACTTGAGAAATCATGGGTTCCGTGTTAACCTGGCACATGTAATACCCTCGATCCTCCTGCTGCACATTGTTGATATGAAGAAGCCAAGTCTTGTGGGAATCGAACGAAACACTGAATCTAGGAATTCTTGTCACAATGTGCTTGTGTATTGTTAGAATCATCCTACGATCAATGTGGACCCATGCGACCTGAAAACAAAAATGAAACGAAATGAATTATTATTTTTAATGTTTTAATTTCTCATTCACTGAGCACACGTTTCATTTTTTTCTCTTGGATAAAAGTTGTTTTTCCAACTAATTGCTCCAACTCTTAATTTTTAATCGCATCACATTTTCTCAGACATCATTTTACCATTTTCTGTTTTTTTATTCTCCAGTGAGAAATCCCATTGATTGAAAATTAGTTTTGTGAAGATATTAATAAAAATAATAAAGAGGAGAATGAGCCAAAACTAAAAATAGGAAATGCATCCATTTTCCTCTGAGGGTTTCCACTGAAGACTTTTTTATTTAGGGGCTGAAAACTCCCATTTGAATTCATATTAAGCAAAGCAAGGCAATGGAAAAACCTTGGATGATACTGCGAACATGAACATAACAGGGTGAAGTCGCCATATTTTGATATACGCGTGGGAATGGGAAATAAATGAGTAGTTGAGTTGAATGAAGGGAAAACGAGAGCTTTGGAGGAGAGAATCCCCTACTTGTTTTTAATTCTCCAATGTCTCTAAATTAAATTCTATACTTCATTAATTAATGCCATTCAGTCATAAGTCTTTTTGGCAGTGGAGTTTGTACTTTTAGTGGAATGCCTACCTACATCGCCGAGTCTCGTGCCGTGGCTGTAGACGCAGTAAAAGTAAAGTCTTTCACTCATAAAAGAATACGTCGTATCTGTCTTGCCTGCCTGTGTGTGGCTCTCACGGTTCATTGTATGCGGTGATCCCGTGTAGTCATCGTGTTGCTTACTTTTATACTTATGTACACTCTATTAACATCATCCACTTAGGGCGAAAACTTGCCGTCAGTCAGCCAGTTTAGTCAGAGCAGTGGTGCTCTTAGGGTATATTGCACAGAGTACAGAGTGAAAACAACTAGACAAGGTGCAGTCTCATCGTCCTCGAACTATTCAGACAGTTCATGTTCAGTCAGATTCGCTTAACAATACAAATGTAAACTGCACCATGGCATGCAGGCAGAAGCCTCCATTTCATCTTCATCCGTCCGTCCCCGTCCGCAACATCCAGAGCGTTGCATTTTACTGCGTAATTTCAGGAGACGGATGGTTGAATGGAGAGGAGAAGAGAAAATCCCAAAGCGGATCATAATCACACAGACTGACTCTTTTCTCCAATCTTCACATTGTACATGTACATAACAAAACATGTGTAGCACCACCGACATAGCCCGCAAAGGCGATATTTATATCTGACTCGACTCAAAACTCAACATCCTGAGAGATCTGATGCAGACCTGGCTCAGCCATAGTCAGCTCATCTCCCCGAGTGAACCGTTCACGATCATTCTTGAGCACTGAGAAACTCGGTGGCCTCGGATATGGCGACAGACAGTTACTTTTACTGGGAACTGGTAAGTTCATGGACGGAAGCTGAGCAAAGAAAGAGGGTGAAAACAGAAAAGGAGTCTGCCTCTTCCTTTTCTGCATGTTTCTGCTTCAGATTGCTCCAGTTATTATAAACTAATATTTTTATGCACGCCTCAAATTGTCAGGCATCAGCTGAGCTCAACTGGAAAGAGGATTTTATTTATTCCTACTGACAGTTTCCCTGTTATGCTACTCGATAACAGATGCAAAGTATCGCTACAACGGCGTTTCCACACTTGCAACCTATCATCTCCTGATTCCTCTCTAATTCTGGTGAGAGTTCCAAATGGGTTCTCGGTGGATTCTCGCCGACTCACGATCGGCTCATTTTTATACTGATTAAAGTCACTCGGGGAAAATAGTGTAGAGAATGTAATGCCCATTTATTTATAATTAATCGATTGAAAAAACATGCAAGTTGCGACACCACTTTTGTCAGCTCATGTCGCATAATGATGTATTTTTTGCACATTAACACGTCTTAATGGTAAAAAGTACTTTTTATCAATATGCAAACAATGGACACATGGATATGGTTAAGATGGGATAGGTTATTAATTTAATGAAATTGCTATGCAATTGGGTATCATACCAATCAACATCAGCGGTTACTGTTACAGTACAAGTATGATGATTTTACGTGCTTTATCTGTTTGATCAAAGTGCTTGCGGAAATTTTAAGTGGATGGCCAAAGAGGAGTGGCAATGATAGATAAAACTCCGATTCACATTTGCTTTTGCTAGTTTGTGTCACAACGAATTAAATAATGCTATGGCCAAATAGTTCATTTAAATATAAAATGAACTCGCTGTGACATACCCAAGTCCCAATTCCATGTCTTCTTATATAAAAGTAATCACTGCCTGCTTTTACTTTATAATTCAAAATTGCACATCAAACTAAAGAGGTCGCATAAAACTAAGCCGCATAAGAAAATTCTCGTCACATTCATTTGATATTGAGACAAGTAAAAGTGACACGCCAATAAAATACCTAATGTGTGTCTGACCAACTTTTCGGATCACGACACTCGCATTCACAATGACAATGAAGATGAAGATGAAAAGAAAGTGATAGCAAAGTGATGGTGATGATATTGGCATGTGACAATGAAATCTGACACAGTATATTAAATTCTTGGGAGATAATGTGGAGCTCATCCGGCATTATCGCTTTCCTTATTCCAGGCATGACATAACCCACAAACATTAATGCAGCAGCTTACATATCATTCAATATCTCCTATTGATCTCGTCCAAGCAGACGGAAACAAAAAACGTTTGTCTCCATTCCATTCTAGACACATTACATTCGATTGAGGAAAAAACAAATATTACAATAAAATAAAGCTATTTGCATCCACATCCACTTCACTATCACACACTTTCATTTCTTTGCGAAAGGAGAAAAAGTTGAGAGAATTCGTGAGTGTGAGTGAGAAGTGATAAAGATGTTGTAAAAGAGAAAATGCTTTTAGAGTAAGAAATTAAATTTTTATTCAAATCACATCTTGGTTTCTTCTACTAACTCACTCACTCATATGTATTTAAGCAGAACGAAACGTAACGTAACGTGGAAAAAGTCAAGGCAAGAAAAAGTTGGTATGGGTAGCTAAAGTGTAGAAAATTCAAACTTTTATAGCAGTAATAGGGGAAAGGTGGTAAATATTCTTTAAAGTGAGGCGATGTGTGAATGAGCGAGTGAGAGTTGGTGAGTGAGTGAATGACGAAACATCAACATCGCGATCGAGAAGTTTACCCAAGAGGTTTAATCGAGTTGTCACCTATACCAACTTCTTGTCTACTTTCCAAGGGAATTCCTATTCGTCGACTTGTTTCCTGTCTACTGTCAGCCAAGCCATGGAAGAGCAGAGTTGCAAGCAGGTAGGTTTCTTATCATCACGGAGATATCGTGTAAAGGCAAGATGGGAGAAAGTCAGCATCACATCACAATGTTTTAATAATATCGTCAAATAACTCGTATTATTTGTAAAATGTGTATGGATATGTATGTATGTGTTTACAAAAACACCTTTGCCCAACTTAGGATTGCTTTGGCATCTTCATCCAAAAATCGACTCGACTTTGCTTTAAGACTGTAACTCAAATTCAGCCACGTAGAAAGATCCCAGAGATGTTTTGCGTTGTTTCTAGTCATCCTGCACCATTTCGAGGTTAAACCATTTCAACTGGTTAAATGCAAAAAGTCTCATTTATATATCAACCAGGAGCGAGCACGTCGAATTGAAAGATATGTTCGACTGGTGTGAACTTCCAACGAGAATTTTTCTTAAAGAAAAGACACTCTAGGTTAAAAAAGACTTCTTATTACGGGAGAGTGAATGGCTTTTTAAAGAAATAGGAGCAGATGGGTATTTTTGAGTTCACGGTTGCCTTGCCTTGCCACTCTTAAAGTAGGAAACGTAGCCTCCTTAGTTTTTTTAGTGAAGTAATACCTAGTCAAATGATATGGTACTTTAGGGAGAATGCAGTTGTGATTAGCATTCAGGACATGAAAGTGTTCAAGACGGATTGACGCCTGATCTGAAACTAAAGGAGTTTTAAAATGTTAGTCTTCCTCATCCTCTTCAACTCTTCTTTTAAACAACAAGCAAATCATCCTTGTCTTGTCTCCCTCAACTGAACTCAACTGAGCCCTCCGATCTCGCTAACTTCCTTCCTCCGTTCTGTCTTTTCTTTCTTTTTCTCCTTTCTCCTTGTTCCCCATTTCCTATTTTTCTCTGTTTGGATCGTAATGATGCTGATGCTGGTGATGATGAAACACTCAAAGGAACACGCACTCTCGTTTTCTTTGGGGGTAGGAGATACGTATGTGTAGTAGTATCGTCTATTTAAGAAAACCAGGCAAGTGAAGAAACGATTTTTTCTTAGAAAAGGAAGCTTCAGTTTGACTTTGAGAGAAAAAGGATGAATAACGGATAGAAAGTGCCTGCTCGATTTCACTAAAAATGTAGCACTCTGGTGGAATCAAGTTTATCTGCATTCTCTTGTGATGCTAATCTTTTATTTAAAGCAGCTAATTTGGGCCAACAAAGAAGAGGGAGATGAGCTGAAGGGAGAAAGGCCGCGTGCGTTGTTCTTATGTGGGTGGCGAGTGAATGAATTTGAGTGGAGTAGAGCGAAGTTTTTTAACAACCGATGTTGATAGAGAACTTAGGAACAAAGGCAATGGTCGCGTGATCATGGTCAGTAAGGAATAACAATTTGTTTGTATCTATCTTAAAAAATATTCTGGGAGCTTGAAATCAAGTGGGAGTGGGAGGAAGCCTTCTAAAAATAAAACACTCACAATAACAGAGTACAACAAAACAATACAGCAGTTAATTACTTGGGTTATCTTTTCTCGGAAGTCGGAAGTAATTTTCGGCTTATTTAGCTGTATGCATTTTTTTTGTTAAAAATTAAGTGCTCGTTTAATTTTTCATCTCATCTTATTCTACACACAGTAAAATGTTTTGTGTAGAATAAAGCGTTTGGTAATAATGAGCATTGATTTTCTACATGTGTGGTTAAGTTTGAGCTTGAGTGGAGTTGAGTTGAAATGATTTCAGAGAAAAGGGAGAAAATTTTGTGAGAAAAACCGTAGGGGGGTAAATGCACTATTTGCAATGTGAAAACTTGAAAGTGAACGATTTTCTACTTTTACTCATTCCCAATCACATTTTCTACACGGTCAAACGAGCCATGAGTATAAACCGACAAAGATTGGAACATGGAAAAGTGTCAAACTTTCAAGAACTCGTCGACAGGGAACTCAACTCCGCCCAACATGCATTAATTCATTTTCGATGCAAACGTTCGGAGTCGTTTCGAAAACTAGTAATTTTCTTCTGATCTGTTGATGAGAGGGAATGAATACATTCATTTCTAGATTTCACTTCAGCAGCTCAGTCACTGACTCACTGTGCTCACCCTGGCAGAATGGAAATGGAAAAGCGAACACTTCACGGATTGGACTTTGCTTTACTTTACTTGGACTTGGAACTCCTTCCTTCCACTGTAAAAGCAAAAGTAAAATAAAGTTTGATCGCGGTAGTTTCGCCGGTATTTAATGGTGAATTATCCACAGTTTACTTAACACAATGGAACATCATTCCAAAATTAAGTTCGCTTGAGGTCGGTGGAGACGCGCAAAGAAATAAAGGAAGTAAAAGTGAATGTGTGCGATACTGTGCAAGCAGAAAGGTGCTTGCTTCTGTTTCTCCTTCCTCACTGACTCATTCATGCGTTTTCACACTTATTCTTGCTTCTTAGCAAGTAGGTTACATCTAACATTATGAAACATAAACTTTAGACTTTGGCATATTTTCTCTTGTTCACATTTTACCACCATCACCACCACCGCCATGCAGCTTTTGTGATCCTGTGGAGAATGAGATGAATGAAAAGAATACAGTGGAAAAGCAGGAGAGAGAAACGAAAACCTGAAACCGTCAGGATCTTTCCGCATTCCCACACTTTGCACTTACTTTAACTAAACTTTCCACCTAACTTGTTCAATATTAGCAGAAGAAAGAGTTTCTTTTGGACAAGGCAGGACAGGACACTTCCGATCTTCTTCAAAAGATTGAACGTGAACCTGATCCAGACAACTTTATACCGTTTTTGCTAACCATTTCACCCTGGACCATGATAATCAACGTCATCGTATCATATTCTGCATATGCATGGGATGAAATAAAAACGAGACTGGACAGAAGCAAGTCAACGCCACAGCCACAGCATAACCCGGATCAAGTTTTAAGAGATTTCACTATTTAGGCTAGGTATTAACAAAATGAAGGGTTTTAACACAAAACCCCATCTGGTTCTGATATAGCCCAGACTGTAGCTATGCAAACACCCCCATTTTCAACTTCAGCAAAACTAAGGCAACCTTTTCATATTTTTGCAGCTTCCATTACCATTCATTTGTTGTACACCATGCAACTCAATGCAATCCTCTTCGTTATTTTAAGTGGATATAAAAAAATTAATGAGGAAATTCTTTGAAAAAATGTCGATTAATTAATGACTGAAAACCGAAAAATTCCAAGGAAAAGCTTAAAAGCTTGAGATAATTCATTAAAATTGTACACACTATGTAGAAATAACCGATGTTTAAATACACATCTCAGTTTCTCTTCCACTTTCACCTCATCGATTCATTTAGCATAGTGCAGTATAGTAAAGCTGATACTTGATATTCCTGTCGTGTCGTGCTTGTTCATATATCTCAATTTCGGCTATTTTCTTCAGTCCATTTGAATAGATTTAGTTTACCTTGTTTACCAAAACTATACATGCTGCATGAATGCTCACACTTAAACTTAGCTCATCCATACGGATCGTCTCAGCCTCAGTCTCCTCTGCCTCTTATTTTTCATGATCCACACGTATGATACGTATGACTTGTCCAAATGTACAAACTACATTGAACAAACCATTTTCTCCGGTGAGCACCAAGTTTCTGTATGCATGCGAAAAACGTGAGCTGAATGACATGACAGGGCAGCACGGATAAAATAGAAATAAAAGTGCCACCAGCAATAAGTAGGCATGTTATACAATCCATGGAATATAAACTAGTACTGTTTTGTGTAGGAAGGAGAAAAGAAAGGTGAGGTGAGGCAGACAGGGAGAAAAAGAAAAGGTGTCTTTTCTGAACTATCAAAAAACACTTCCCTCGCTGTATCATAACATCATCATCGTTTATCTGCCTCCTCCCCGCTTGCTTTTTCCTTTCTATTTATTTATTCTCCTTAAAAGTTTAAACTAAACTTTACCAGTTCGAACCGCCTCGGAGGGACGCGGATGCTCAGATCAGACAAACTTGTTTATTTGTTTGTACTCTATTTGTGACAATGTGATTTAACTCGACTTTTTTCTTTTGTCCTGTGTTGTACAAGTTTGTTCGTTGGTACTTTACAGTTCTATTTACGATATTAGAATAAGAAAAAAGACAGTTTCTGTTTACTTTTACATGCTAATATAAAAATACCTGGTAAAAATGTCGCGCTCGCTTAGTTGCCTTTGCTTATTTTTGTCGGGAACGAGATATGAATACGATGATAAACACATAAAATGATAATGTAGGGAAATCCCAGTGGATTGGGGCAGAATGCTCAAACGAATTATTTTTTTTTACATTTTACCAAGAAAACCGAGCTTGTTTACTTTTACTAGGAATCTATGTGGAACCTTCCATACCCTATTATAAATGTACATTGTGTTGTATTGTATGTAGTTAGTTAATGTAATGCAATGATAGCTTGATGAAACGAACGAAGAGAACCGTGGAAAGTGGAGCAAAGCAAGAAGAAACAAGAGTGGTGTGTTCCTCCGTGTTTGACCTCTGTGCAAGCGTCATTAAGGAGGATCTGATCTAAAAGGTCGTGCGTATGGCGAAGAATTCCAAATTCGTCAAATATTTCCTCCGCGTCATCATCCACTTAACTATAATCTTTTCGAAGAAGAGCCACCATGTTTGTTGATGCTGATGGTGCGGTAAACGGTAAGTGGGAAAATCATTTTACGCTCAGTACCTATCAAAGTGTCGTATGAGAGGAAGATGGGAAGTGGAAGTGAGGTGAGAAGGGAAAAAGAAGAGAGCAGATTCTTGAGTTTCATTTATCTCCTCTTTTTCCACAAAGCTTCCACTCTCCGAAGAAGTAAGGAAAGATTGGAGAAAAACAAGGCATCTTTGAAGGAGAAAAGTGTGAAAAAGGAGATGAAGAAGGAAATGGGGAAAAATCCGGGATTGCCTCAGAAGAAGAAAAAGCTTATTACAATTAGATACAGATGAATGCTCCAAAGAAAGAAAAGAAAGCGATGAAAATATCTGAATTTTGGTTCGCAGAAGAAAAGAAATCTAATGTGTAATATAATATGATCTAATATAATATAATATTATACCTGCTAAGGATGGTTAGGGAAAATAGGAATAAAAGAGAAGAAAGGAGCGTAAGAGTAAAAAGAGAGCCACATGATGCGATGAAAGAGATCTAATCGAGCAATAATCCTGCCACTTTCCCTTCATTTTATCCTGTAGTGTGAAGCAAATAAAGAGGAAGACATGTTGTTCCACTGGTGGTGGTTGCTGAGCTGCCTCAGATGAAGCGGTGGAAGCTGTGCAAACAAGGAGAAAATAGGGCGTATTTTTTGTTAAGCCTCCTGCAATAGAATCTCTGTGCGAAAAAATCTTTTCTCATCTTGCTCACTCCTACTTTTTCCAACTTGAGTCCTTATTATTGGAGATTTTTCCTAAATTGTGCCTGCAACTTTATGAAAAAAAGAAATGAAATGAAATGAAAGTGATTTGTGCACTCTGCTCGGCTCTGCTTCTGTTATGCTACAATCAAGTTATAACAATCGAAGATGAAAATTATTTTTGAGGGGAGAAAAAATACCACTTGAGCACAGACAGAAGGAATTTTGTTTGTCGGAACTGTTAGGTTGGAAGCTGGGATTTTTGTTTGTTAGAATTAGAATGGAGACGATATTAGGCGCTTAAAAATCTTTTTCGTTTAAGACCAAGATTATGTATCAAATCTGCTTTTTTATGTACATTTAAATTGTAATCTTTTTCACCTTTGAATTGAGGTTAGTTTAAATAATAAAAATGCTATTTTTACCTTATGTGTTCCCAAATTTTCTACTACGCACGGCAGCGAGGCATCCCGTCCAACTGCAACTGTCACATTGGGTATTGGCTCTCCAAATTTAGGTTCCGGGTTCAGTGCTAAAACGACACAAAAAATTACAATAGGTCAATAAAATTTAATTGAAATTACATTTTACTATTTTATTTTATCAGGATAGAAGCAAATTAATTTGAGTAAACTACAAAATAATTTTTATTTTTTGGGGTGAAAATGAAATAAATACATAGCGTACATTTTAGCACTGCTTTATATTATTCGACCCTTGTTCCGATTACGATTTCCACTCATTTAACGAGATGAGATGAAATCTCAGCGTGTTGGAGGCGTAAAACGAGTGTTGTAATAGAATGGGAAGATTTTATTATTATTACACCTATTATCTGATTGATAATATAAATTTTACGCATGCCTTCAATAAAAACATACATTATTGTAGATGTCGAGCGGGAATGTATTTTTTGTGTGACCTCTACTTCTCCAGTCCATTAAACACAGCATTTAACGACCATAAAATGCAATACATGTACTTTTCCGGTGTAGCTTCTTCTTCTTTGTCGAGAGAGTGGCATAAAAGGAGTAATAACAACACAAAAGATGCTGTATAAAAGAAAGTTGAGAGTTCACACAGCAGCATCTTTTCTCGGGTTTTGTGCATTCACATTCACAGTGAGAGTGTGACAGTGAAAATGTATGCACCACTTGTTCACTTCTAGAGTGAGTGAAGAAAGGCAGTAGCAGAGCAAGAGCATAGCGTGCCATGTGTACCTAACATCAATGACTTGAACGACTGTTATGCTGCTGAATGGCTGTTATGTTAAAATGTGATGTTGTGAAGGAGTTGTAAAGAAAAGATGCAAGAGAGAAATCGTTTAAAAGAGAGTTAAAGAGGAGAAGAAAAGTACTTGTCTGATCCTTCCATGCAGAGCAATTTATTTCCTTCTTCACTTCTTTTTTCCTCAGTTCACTTCATCCTAAGCAAACATATTGTACAAATGGGAACAGGGTTAACCTGTGCAATCCCATCGTCATTGTCATCATCTTCAAATCGAACACACAAAAGCAAAAAGAAAAGAAAAAAGTGAGAGACGATAAGAAAGACTCGCAGAAAAAACTATTCTTTTCTTTCCAAGAATTTCTCACATCGCAGAGAATCGGCTTCATTTCTTATATAAAAATGGATGATATGATATAAGACTTGATATCTAAGTTGGTTGTTCCATTCCTTCTTCAATTGTTGCTTCTCTCAATTTCTTTCTTTCCAAGAAAAAGTTGAGCTGGGGAAAGCGTGAAAAAGAAAGATGCTTGCACCACCACGGAGGAAATCAAGTTTTTAGATTTTTGACGTTTTTTAGTAACAGGAGAGAAATTCTCGGTGTAAGGTACAATATTGATATGATATGATAAACCATAGCCGTATAAATTTACATTGAATTGAAGTATGAATAACTCAGCATTTATTGGTGGATGGTAGTTTCAGAGCACAGACTGGGTGGTTCTGGTTTCACTGGTGTGGCTGTGGTAAAAAAGCATGAAACACACGCGTCTCTCTTGTTGTTTACTTGTTGGCTCTGCCTCCCACAGACAAGACAAGAGAAGACAAAACGAGAACGCAATAAAACATAGTTTCCTTTTCATTCCTGGAAACATCAACTTGTCTTGTCTTACTTTTACACCAACTCGTAACTGCCCGACTTTGAGCATCTGGACAATGCCGTCTTTAAATGTTACTTACAACACTACAATTTACGCTCATCGCCTGTGCCCATTTTATTTTGTCTTCGTTGGTACATAATGTGTCGTGGATTGCGTATTTACTGTTTACTGTACGATTTCTAGGAGAAAGTGGAAAATAAAAGAAAGAGAAAGAACGACCCTGATCCTATTAGCGAAAGCGAGACCATGTCTGTAATCTCTGTTAATTTGCCCACAATTGCACTTTTCTCCAAGAAGACAGAATCATTACCTTACACTAGACACTAGGCACAGTATAAACGCGCGAAACCGCAGTTACCAGATTTTTTATATTTATAAGTAAAAGACTCTCATGGAAGTTGGTTGGAGGACGAGAAGAAAGAGAAAGGAAAGGAGAAAATGTTTCATTCTCCCTTTTCGTCTCTCTACAGGGTGCTTTATGGGGAAAAGTGGTGCGGTGTTTTTACAGCGTTCGCTCACTCACTCACTCACAGTGCAGGGAAAAGCAAGCTGAGAAAAGATTTAATGATCCTCTTCTTCCGTCCATCTTTTATTTTCAATGGATTACCTTGCCGGCTTTATCTTTGTTTTGGGAGGTTTAATGAAATTTACTTGAGCACCGAATGGACTCATAATGGCTTGCTTGAGACTCGCGTCTTTGACGAAAACTGAAAGTTGTTAACTGTAGAATACTAGTGGCACATTAGGTTTAAATTAAATGCTTCGTGAATACTACATAGAGCGAGTATAATTGTGATCAAAATAAAGTCATTTCTGTTACGAGCGTTTGTGTTTGGTCGGTTGCAAAACACGAACGAAATCGTATTGTCAAATCAAGAAAATCCTTTCTACTCCACTCGTGTGTCGTGTTACTTTTACCGATACTGTATATCCTTACCATACCGATTTTCACATCCGATTGGATTACACCAGTATTGAGTGGAATGAATGGAGTGCATTGGAAAATCCACATGATGCATTTTATGCAATTTGTCACAATTCCTTATTCTCTTTACACTCAATTCTACTCAATTTTTTTCCCTTTTGACATTGCATAAGTAACACATTTTATTGACTGGTCACATGTATACATTCATTTCATTTCATGGTGAAAGTGAATGGTTGCGCTACACAAAAGTACAAAAAATGTATTATATATTTATAAAACATAGTAAGAGAACTTTATCTAGAATTGCGATGCGTTTTGTAATGTTATATTGAATTCATGTGGTACGGTCGGTGGGTAGAGTATTCAAAGTCCCTCCTTGACTACTTTGTTCAATTTTCATCAAATCCCCTTTCCTTACTTTTGCTTCCCCTCAGTTTAGCTTTGCCAGCCTTTACGTTCTATGCACACCAAATTTTTTTCTCAGCTTTCTCAATTTAGTGCATTGCACTGCATCCAAATCTTTTGCATCCACATCCACCCCCCGATTTTTCCCCGTCTCTCCTTGGGCTCACGACGGGGAGTAAGAAAAATGCATCTTCATTCAACAGTCACATCTCACCATCACCACCAAAACTAGCACCAGACCAGACCAATCGTTCATTTTTATTTTTTGCTTTAATTCTTCTTCTCTTGCTGCTTTGTTCACTTATTCGACTTTTCCATTTGTTTTACCTCCACCTCTCCATTATTGCTTACATATTTCTGATATTTCCTTTACACGTTTGAGCCTCCCACATGTGATAGTTGTACAGATCACATTCATATACTCTGGAGATTTCCCTTGATCGGAAGAAGATGCTCTTTTTTCTCCTTTTTACTTCTTCTGCTCGCTTTCTCTCCCGACGAACATCAAATCATGAACGTGTGTGTTGGAAACGCATATTACTAATACTACACACACTATTTCACTTGTGAGTTGTCGGAACATTTTTTTGATCATGTATGCCTTTTACACTTACTATTTATTTTTCTGTGGCGTACTGAGCGGAGCGGAGATGATGCCGATGTTGATGCCCTTGATTCAACCTTTTTTCTCTGAAGCCACCGCCACAAAAGACCAGACAAGACAGACATTACAAATGAAAATGTAATAATAAAATAGGAATGAGAAAAGTAAAGAAAAATAGTGTTTGTAGTTGTGGCTTGTAACGGTGTCATTTGTTATCATGGTCGTGCTGTCATAAAGGTCATATTATGGTAGAGCAAGATTTCCCCTTTTTCATTCCCTTATTTGTTATATTTTTTTGCTACGCTTTCCTATTCGGTCTGATTTTAGATCAGAAATGAGAATGTTGAACTTTTCCCCTGACATTGAGACTTGAGACGGAACTTTTGGTATACTGGTAGTAATTATAATTGAAGGAGAAGCACGAACGAAATGAATGAGCGATTTTTAGGTAAATGTCCCATTTGGTGAATGGTGACGATGAAATAAGCGTTTTTAAATGTTTGCCTAATTGCCGTACATTGCTGATGATGGGAATGTGAGATATTGGGAAAATTAGTGGTAAAACCGTTTGGCATTTTAGCTAATTCCTCCAGACTCTTAGAATACGTGCACATGAAAAATGGTGGCGCGGCGACTAGAGTCATTTGTGCTGGAAAGTACGAGTTTCATGAATCCTTTATTAACCGTAGTCTACTATCTAAAATCTTTGTTGTATGATGTATATGTACCATTGTATTGTAAATGTAGCATATTCTAAAACTTATCACGACCGAATATTTTAAGACAAGTCTTGTAATAATGCTGGTTATTTGACTATGTAGAAAGTTTTATTCTATTTTATGTAAGAAAGTTTTCGTTGCGACTGCGACCCACATCACTAAAACTAAAACACACACATACACTTTAAGTGGTTAAATTGCAAAGTAGGTAGGCATTACTACTTGGTCTGGAAATTGGCAATTTATTGTTGCCAGAATTTAGCAAAATTTTCTTTACGGCATATTTCTGAAAATATGAACGAAGTAAGATTGACTATTATGACATAGAGGACATGCTATAGTCTATAGAGTCTTTTCTGTACTGTAGACCACAAAACATTTCTTTTCTCCTATTTTGCATACTTAAGGGGTAAATAAAGTATTTGCTCCCTGATGGAAGGAGAAAGCAACGGAGTAAGAGAAAGAAGGAGAAAGTCCTTGGTAATAGTCCTTGTTAACCATGATGGGAATTTATTGTTGGTTGTCTACTTTTAAGAAAATTAGCTTTTAATATTGAGAGCCATTTCATTTAAACGCACACAGCACACAACAGCATTTCTCGGGCATAATTTGATACGCTAGTCTTGTAATTCTCACATAAATATCTACACATTGTAAAGTCTAGTCTCATCACATGGAATAAGTCAAGTCGTTCGTTCCTCTTTCTTTCTCATAGCGACTTGCGACTCTTCTCGTTCTTCATTTTACTTTTTCATATTCCCCTTGTTTAGAATAGTTTAGAAGGACTAGCGACTACATTATACGTTCTAACCAAGAAGAAAGGCAAAACGCATCATCAAAGAGAAATATCCCGCTGCTACGCTCCTTTTACTGTTGAACCTTCAAATTCTGCTCCTCTTTCTCTCTTGTGATGATTTTTTTGTTAAAGGAAGGAAAAGATGAAATTGAGTTTTTTCCTCGAGAAAAAAATTAGTATTCCTTTTGCTCACTGTTTCAAATATTTTCTTTTTCATTTCCTCCACCTCCATCGTTCACAAGACAAAAATGAATATTAATGGAGGGATTATTGAAGAAAAAATACATGTGACGAAGAGGAAAAGTCAAAAAAGGAGTCAGAAGTCTTTTTCTTGCTGGTTCTTATGAAACATTCCTCATCCTTCTTACTTGGCTGTTTATAACTAACATAATAACTTAACTTGAAATAATGGCGTTGGTTTAAATGTCTTAATGAAATATTTGAACGTTTTCGGAATGTCCTCTGAATACTTAACACAACTATTTAAATAATTCCTGTTTTATGAAGGTTGTCTAATGTTTTAATATTAAAGGATGGCAGTTTGTTATTTAGATTAGGATTAATGAGTATAGTAAATGTCACTTTCGTGGACAACAGTCACATCACCTTGAACAGAACATGGAGCATTTACAGTAAGTGGGCAACAAACAGAAAACAACTGCTCACTAATGCATTAAGAAATTCTCATCAAAAACCCAGACAGGAGAAGACAGACAAACCTAATTTCGTTCGAGCGATCGTAATTATTCTGAAAAATTGTCTTTTGAAGTAAAGAAGGCCTCGAAAATAAATAAACTCAGGTTGGAAAAGAATTGCATATTGAATTAAGATGTGTACTTCGAGTGACATTTTGCAAACACATTTTCAACATATTACTACGAATTGCTATACATGCTTATGTACATAGCCTTGAATTATACTGTGTAAATTACAGCTTATTTTTATTGGGCAATTTTATTTACAATGACTTTCTTCTGATGTTGTTTTTTGTATTATTTGGTGAGCAAAATTAACAAACATTCTACGTAATATTAATAATTAGTAAACGGATGTTTGTTTTTCAAATATACGCTGAAGTGAAGGTAGAATGAAATGTAGCAATAAGTTCAATTGGTACACTCACATTGTCGCATAACGTCCTTAGCATAACCAAAAAGACATAACCATTTCCAAAGCAGCCTTTGGTAAGAGTCTTTAGGCAATCGCCAGTGCCAATAAAGTTCACGCTACGATTCTAGGACTGGTATGATGCTCGTTTTCCTCCGCTCTAAAATGCACAAATTTTGGAGAAAACCAGACAGGAGTCTAAACGAAAAAGCCGGAGCTTTGCAGCCCTTCATTCGAAGACGTCCTTCCCATCCACATAATTTTCAAGTATGGGCTTACTTAAACTATCATTTTTTCATTCATAAGCAAGTAACAAAATGTTTTGCGTGCGGTTATGTTGTGCATGCTTGTACGTACATATTTACATCATCATGATATTTTGTATGTATGAATATTTTTAGAGGTCCTTTCCAGAAACTTAGTCTTCAGTTCAGACTTCGCCCGATGGTAACCCAAAAATAACCACCATTACTATAACTTTCTCCACGCTTTGAAAATATTCAGTGACGTGAATCATGTGGTGTATCAGGGCATAACATAGCCTAGCCTTCTCAACTCCACACTTTTCCACTCACTGAAGTGAAGCAAGATAGTGAAGAGAGTTGGAGATGATAAAGTGTAACTATTATTATTATCCCTCTTCATAATGCACAAGGAAAGGAAGAGGGATAAAAGAGAAAGAGGTATTTTGATACCAGGCTCAATTTCATGAACTTGCATTTGCAACGTTTAAACGGTTAGGTGAAGACAGTTAAGAAAAGCGCTGTTTCTTCCCAGAAAGACTGCGAATAAAAATGCTGCTTGTTTCTTTCTACCCTCACAAACACTGTGACGCAATGACGATGTGAGGAAGAGGTTATGCATTTATGCATGTTTTCGCTCTTTTGTATCCATTATGTCGCAATGTTTATGAATGTGCGCATTTTCTGATGGTATCGTATTATCATACCACCACGGACAGGGTAGACACCAGGGTACGTATGTACTTTAATACGCACGCACATCACATTCACATCATCTTGTGGATGGACAACGACAATATTGTCCTTGTTGAATTGTTGTACATGGTGCTTCATTTCATTGCTGCGCGTCTTTGCCCGCTGCTGCTCCAACTCGACTGGGAATGAGAAGAGGTTGTTAACAATAACTAATAGGAAGTACATGAAAGATAATATGGAAGAAAGTATAGCACACAACTGCACACAGTGTTATTATTATGAGCCTGATGATGGTGGTGGTGGTGTAAATGTGAATGTCATTTTGTCTGCCGACAAGCCATAAACTCTTCTTTTGTTGATGGCTGCCTATTATATTTATTGTTCGGCTGTTCTGTTATGTTACAACAAGCAAAGTTTTGTAAGTATTTTCAGTTGGGTTTTGCTTTCCCATCAACATCGAGAGAATCCCTAAGAAGAGAAGGGGAAAGTAAGACAAGGACAAGTTTTTATTTCTTTTTATGTACACACGATGAATGACGACATGTGACAATGTTGCCCGTGTTGTGTAGTGTTGCTTCACTCAATGGGTATGTATGAAAGTAATAAAATAGAAAGGCGCAGTTATCTGGAGGTAAACAAGAAGTATTATGCAATAATATAATTTTGAGAATTTTAACGGACAATGAATAAGTAGGAGATATTTTTATGGACTGACATAGAGAAAGCGTCGACAGCTGTTTGTATACATTTGTATTACACAACACAACAAGTTTTGCGATGCTACGACAATTCATTGCTTTGCCACGTAGTAGGTATTTTTGTAGGAAGTTGAGTAAACTCATATTTCACATTTTTGTTATTCGCTCATTCAACAAAGATGCTGATTTGTGTATGTAAATAAAAGCGCAAAAGGAGAAAGTATGTGGGATAGTGAAAGAGTAAAAAATTAGACTTTTTTTCCTCCTTTTCTCTTTTTACTTTCCTTTTATGTCATTGTGGCTAACTGTAGCTGTATGCACCGTTCGCACATTTGTTCTTGTTCTACACCGACAATTTTATCCTCGTCCATCAGTCTTTATTAGCCAAAGTAGGTTAAACTGAGTCAAGACGGGAGAGAGTTTTCTGTATAGGGAATGGAGTGTGAGTTTATGAATTTTCGGTGGGGCACTGTGGATTCTCACGGAAAGAACAAAATGATTTACTTTTGTTTGCATGCATGAAATAGGAAGTTGAAGACAACATTTATTTTCAACACTGCTCCACATTTTTTACTGGTGGTTGAGTCCGTTCTGTTCGTCTTATGCATCGTAGAGAAAAGAAAGTCTTCTTACTTTTAATAGGTGCAAGCATGTACATAAATATTTACATGTAGGATCTTCCATTCCAATGTGCTTGTAAGAAGGTGGCAGTAATTTTAAAAGCTGTGGATATAAACTTAACCTAACCTACATGCACACACGTAGTAAGTAGGTTGTAGGTAGCAAAGGTTTACCATAACCCATCCATTCTCTCTCATTCATTGTGACCACACGCATTTCACTGGGGAACTCATTTAGCAGAGAAACGCCTGTCGTGTACAATTTGGTAATTTGTCAGATGGCAGTGTTTGGAGCAGCGAGCTAAGCAAACCTTTTCCTTTTAACTCCCTTTCCTATACTAACTTACCGTTACCACGAAAAGCAAGAGCAAAACACTTTGCAAAAGTTGTGAATATGATATTATATTATCGTGGTGGCTGAAAACTGTGCCGCGGCGGTGACGATGGTGGTGGTGCGGTGACAGTGTTGACTAGAAAAAGAAAAGTACCCACATTTTGACGAGAAATTTCTTCTCCGACTTTCTTTAAAATGCCATTTTACTTCTCTTTGAGTACATTTAATAATAATAATTTTCTTTTTTACTGCTACTGCACCAGAGAGCACTTTTCTTTTGCAACATTGGTGTTTATCTGTGTGTTAAGTTGGGTTGAGTTGACTTTGAGTGCCGGTTTCACTCACTTTCACCTCAACGAAGCCACGGAAGCCTCCCGCATGAAAAATTCATGTCAAGACAAGAAAATTGGAGTGAAAGTGGAAGGGGCTCGATTAATCTTTGACCTCCCTCTCCTCTAGTCTCCAGAAGAAAGTCCAGAGAGAGACAGAGAATGAAAGAAGAGGAAATGATGAGATTGCTCTTGACATGATCCAAGAAACAAATAGCAGTTCAGTGCCGAAGACAAGCCAACTACATTTAAATTTATTTTTGTCTCCCTGACTTGAGCAAGAGAAAAAAATATTTTCTGCAGAAACACTCAGCTAGGTGTTTAGTAGTTGTAAGTAAGTAGAGGAGGATGTGTTGTGTGTGCAACATCCTCATAAAGTGCACAAGTTTCTGTTTTGTGGTTCTACTTTCATTGTTATCATTATCATTCCTTTTTTACAGAACAATGGATTTAATCATCCGCTCATTCATTCATGCTAAACACATGTTCATGTTATGTTTGCATTAATCTACGTTCATTCCCTCTGCACTTTCTCCCTACGTACTCATTCAAACCCATGTGAATGAGATGTGCTGGAAAAGTAGATGAGACGAATTAGCGAGTGCTTTGATGCGGAAATAATGAAAACATAATCATCATAATCATCGGAGTAATCAAGAGTGGCAGAGTACGCTATTATTTCAGCACCACCAAACTAGAAATGGTTATTTTCCGGTGGTGGCGGGGATGACGATGAGATGAACGCAATGAAGTTGTGCTGAAGCGTTTTTTTCCTTTTTTAACTTGTACGGTTGGTTACGTTAGAGGTTGCTTTTGCTTGATTTGGAGGAAAGAATGGGATAGTGATGGTGGTATGGTTGAAAAGCGACAAAATGCGATAGTAATAATAAAATAACACTTTATCTTACACTTTAAAAGTGGCGAATGAAAATGAATAGAATGAAAAGAGTGGAGAAGCTCTCATAAATGAATGCACATTTATGCAATGGGCAAATCGCTTCATTATCCCAGCTTGGTTTATCTCTCTTGTTTATTCAAGGCTTAGTCTCTAATAATAATAAAAATAATAATTATTTACCTATCTCGTGTGTTATGTGATGCGATGAGAGGAAGTGAAAATTGTTACAATCTGCACATTCTGCGCATTATTTATTTTAAACCAACAAAATGTTTTTTCGCTTATTATCTGCGGAAGTTTTGTTGAGATGAGGCATTTTATTACATATAGTCGGTAAACAGGAGGGACTCTCCAGCGTACCTCTGATTTGTTAGCGGAACTAGAGACAAAAAAAATAAAATGTGCAATGATCATCAGTTTCTTTTTTGTCTCTGTAGTCTCGTATCTCACTGTATGCAGTTCACCAATTGCATTGTTTCTCTTTTCAGGGTTTCAAGCTGGCAAAGACCCATTAACAATGAGAGAACTGCAAATCGTGCTCGACATCGTCATCAATTTGAACAAAAAAGCTTGTAAACTTTTTGCTTCTCTTTTCCTCCTCTCCCCGTTCCTCTGTGTCTCGGAGGACAAAGCTCGGGACAGGTAGGAAGGGAAAGTTAAGTGTATTAATGACAGCTCGGAGCTTAAAGAACTTTCCAAAGCCAAACCAGAAATCCATATTAAATATACATATCTCGATACTCGATACGAAATGCACCCACGCACGCAGGGTAGTTTACCCTGTAAAAATATGTGAAAAGGGAAAAAGGGAAACTTGTTCCAACGAAACCAAACCAAAAGTCAAACTTGAGCTGGTTGAGGAGGGAGCTGTGCGCCGCTTTTGGAGTGAGGCTGTGAGACAAAAGGCGCTTTCATGCATACGAGTTTCTTGACAATGGGGGAGTTTTAGTGAAAGAAGGAAAACTTTCTTTACTTCTCTGCTCCAGCTTTTACTCTGAGAGTTCCGTATGTTTAGCAACTACCGACATCGTTTAGTGATAGAGGTTAGTTACATTAGATAATTTGAAGTGGATTCCAATCTTGAATCGATTCTCTTCCCTGTCCTCGAAAAGGAGACCACACGCAAAATGAAAGGAATGGAGAATGTACCTGAATGAGGAAAAGGTGGAAGTGGAAAAGACAGGATAGAGTATAAATGGGAGACCGTGAATAAACTGGGCATTTCTACCCGAGTGCATTTTCAACATGAACGACGCACGCTTTTTGATACTTTCCTTTCCTTGTGCTTTTCGACACCATCCCAGAAATTAAGCGGAGCTGAAAAGAAAGGACGAGGACGAGAATTAGAGAAAGGATGTGAAAGCGAGTTTAGTCCGTCGTCGTCTTGAAGTGAAGAAGTGAGGAAACAAGAACTATGCAAGTATAGTTTATCCCAGAGTCGTATCAAAGTTTATTAGGAAGATCAGTTACTACGGTACAAAGAAAACTTCTCTGTACTATAGTAAGTTAAGTAGAAACCGAGACGATGATTGCAACATTTTTTTCTTCCTTACCACGAGCAGTGTGTGCTTTGCTTGTGCTTAATACAATTACCTCCTCGGTCTCTCTGCCTAGTCAGCTGAATGCATCAGTTACTTACTAACGTTATATGTGTGTTTATGGTGTATGAATATTATTGTATACCTACCTACACCTGCATTTATAGGGTGAAAGGAAGGAAAAGCGTGTCCAATTTTGTAGATGTCTACTCCAAGTCACATTTTATTCTGTTGGTTGTTGGCTCAAGAAAATGGTGCTACTGGATTCAGCAGAACCTGTGCAGAGTAGAAAATGTGTGGATTGTGGACTTGGGCCAGCATACACTCACTCACTTAAGTTAGACTTGAGTTAGTTTCACCAGTTTTTGCTAATTTATCCCAAGTCAGTTGCACACCCTTCAGCCACTCGCTCCTTCACTTAAGTAGCAGTAACGCATTCACTCACTCAGTTACTTAACTTACTTTGCTTTGGAGAAAAAGAAAGGAACAAGACATTTTGATATGGGGAATTCTATTCTTTGCCTGGTTCTTAATAAGCGTTGAGTTAATACTATTTGGATATGTGGATACAACTCAAGCAGAAGTTCGTTTTGTTATTCTATGCTTATTTATCTGTTTTGCTGGTGTCTAAATGGTTCAAGTGACATTGGCCTGAAAAGAATTCGATAGTGGGAGAGAGAAAGAAGAGATATTAGTTTCATAGCAGAAAAGTAGGAGCGAGAGAAGAAAAGGGACGTTTTCTTCGCTCCTTTTTTCACTTCTGTGTAGGTATGTAATACAGATTATAGACACAGAGAGCAATCCATTGTTTGTCAGTATCCCTTTCTTCGGCTAACCGATTTGTAAACGACAACAACTGCATCCTCGCGGTGTATAAATATTGTATGGGAAAGTGTCGTTGATTGATTCCATCATGCCTCGTTCCTTATTGTTCTCCTAACAAAGTCTTTCTTTCGCCATGCCACGACGTTACTGTAGCTTACTGCTGTGTGCCAGTTTTTTAATGCTTCTCCACTCTACCTACATACTCTACAATTCTCCCGTTACTACTGCAGTGAGTGACTAAAATTGTGTTAAGAATAGAATAGTTAGTTTTAGGTTATAGTTATATAGTCAAGTTGGAATCAGATTCCATATGTGTAAAAAGGTTTGTCTTGTCTAGCTTCGATTCGAGCTTCTCGCCTTGGCTTCTTTAGACAGGCTTTGGGTAGGTAGGCAAAAGCCATCAATCCAACCAGATACGAGTTGACTTGCGTTTTTTTGCTATGTAACGTTCCAGACGAATTGTGTAGGCATGTCAATATTCTTGTACTACCTTACTCGGCAAGTCGGATTGTTTCTTGTTCATACAGCTCTCGCTCTCGAAATGAGTCACATTTACTTCCGTGTTAAATTCGAACGAAGAGAGAAAAGAGCAGGAGACGGCGAATAGAAATAGAGTAATATCTGAGAAAAGGGGACAAATGGGGTTACATTACGTTTGCTGTATTATGTTTTGTTACAATACAAAATACAATACAATTCGACCCAATCCATAGCGCTCCGTTTTCTCTCTCCAACCTTTTTACTAATCGGGAAAACGGATGGCTAGAAAAGTACAAAAGAAGCAATAAATAAATAGGAAAACCAACAAAACATAAAAACAGTGTTTAGCGAATAAAAGTGGAAGGTAAGTATAAATTCCGACACCGATGCGACGCATAACCGGGTTTTTCAACCGAGGCTCCTGCCGCCGAGCTGCTGCGCTCTCTTCATTCAATAGTCATCCAGAGAATAATCTCAACTGCTCTAATTCCTATTCCGACTGACTTAAGCTTTTATATGCATAAAACCTCATTTTGCTCACACTGACTAAACTCAATTCGACAAAACTCGACTTTATCGCATAGGCAAAAGTAAAATATTGCGTAAATCTCTGCATGCTACGTTACGTTTGCAAGGTGGGTGTGATGCGATGCTACATGGCGAAATGATTTTTTGGCTAACGAACTTTTTCCTTCGGTTTTAGGTTTGTCGACAGTCGACACGTCACAAGAGCAACCACCCAATTCCAAATCCTGTCAATAGCAGTTACCCCTCAAAAACTCAAACTAGTCAATGGTAATAATTTCGTTTGTGCTACGTAGATACATATACTGAAGCCTCTTTTCCGGGATTCCTAATCTAAAAAATATATGTAAGTAACATGGAATGGAGTGAAAGCATTTTTACATTTTTCCTTGTTTTTTCTTGTTTTCATAATTTGAGTAAAGTAACAAAGTGGGGTGATGTACGTACATTTTTCATGCTCCTTCGTTCGTAATTCGTTTCATTCGAAATATTGTGTCCCCTGCATTTTTTTTTGCTCCAGAATGAAGTTTGTGTTGTGAGTTATATTATTATACGCAGACTAAATGAACTCCCTCCGTACTTGTCAAAATGAAAACTAGTAGTGAGCAACGTGGAGCTTACATGTGCATATGAACGATTAAGTGAGCTCATGGTACTGCATAGAAAGTTTTTTAGTTTATTTCTATGCTTTTTTCTCTGATGCTGTTACGTATGCGAGTGAGGAGTAAAAACGGGGACAGCTTTAGAATTGACGCTATGAATTATGGTTTTCTTCAGGGCGGCATGACAGTTTGCTCATGGAAGAAAGCTGGGGGAAGAAAAACGAACCTTCTTCCTATTTTTCTTTCTCCTTCCTGCTCGCTCGTCACCGAGAAGAGGAGAAAAAAGTGGAAGAGGAAATGTTTTAAAATTAGAAGCTGCTCAGCCAAAATAAATATTCTTTTAGGGAAAGTAGAGTAACGCATTAGAAATTTATCATTTTTCGTGGAGTGACGTGGAAAGTCGGAAATAAGAATAAAATGATTTTTTTTAGATTCTTTGGAAAAATCAACGACAAAATACTGAAAACTTTGAACAATAATATATTTCGTTCCGCTGAGTTGGAAGAATGCGGAAATTAAAAGCACCCCAAATTAAAACGTTCTATTTTATTCATAATACATCACTGGGCCCCGGTCATTTTTGACCTGTTTGTTACAAAAACTTTTATTTACCTGTAATGCAAATGCAATAGATTTGTACTGTGAAAGTAAGTAGGACGAAGAAGGTCACAACAAAAGTCAGTTAGACTACGCGTGAAAGTTTTCCATGTTTTGATTATAAGCACAGCTGTAGTCTTTTTGTGTCGTACTTTGATACTTGAGAATTTCATCATAGCCTGGACAAAGTACCAAAGTTGAATGAAATGGGTGATTCAACAAATCCTTTGTGCTGTAATAACTCGTACTCACAAAGAAACCGATTTGCATCCCCTACCCAGTTTGGTCCAAAAATTATAGTTACAAAATACCTTGACATTCAAATTATACCAAATTCATGAGTTTTACGAATGTATAATAATTTTCCGTAGACTGTGACTGAGGCAAATTGTAACATGATGTGTGTGTTTGCGTGTGGTTAATTTGAGTGTAGTAGATGCAACAGAAGCACAATATCCCACCATGTCTCCTGCTGCGCGATTTAAATTTTCGGGTTGCTAAAACTTATTCACTTTCACTTCCCCCAAACCAAACTTCTTTTCAAAGGACGAGAGTGCGTTTCATATATAAACGTTTTGTGGCAAACGCAGCATCTTGCTTCCACTTGAAACCACCCACACTCAGTCAAGAGCACTTCATGGCTTTCCAGTTGTTGGGAACAATTAAATACTGAGCCAACAAATTTATTGTCCGACTTTAGTGATCGTATAATAAGTAAAAGGTTCTCTTGAATTGCTGGAGTTGGAGTCGAGAGATTAGAATTTTAGCAAGAGTTTTCAACAGGTAGCTGCAATGCAACAGCAAGAGTTTATTAACTCCCAAAGCTGGGGAAAACTCATGGAGAAAGGAAATGCGCATTTTTTCATAATTAAGAATGCTCCAGCTGAATTTCAATTGGCTTTTACTAATATTGCGTGCTAAAATTTTAACAATCGTTGGAAATCCTTAAAATATTTTTAACTGAATGTTATGGATCAGTAAAAAAATATTACTCATAAATCACCCTTAGCCCATTTTGTCACCGTGATTATTAGCAGCGGTAAGAGTTATTTTTAAAATGAAAAACTCCTAGACTTTTTTACAACTGGAACAGAAAATTTTCTTAGTATTAGGTAATACCAAAATTCCTAATTGCTTGCGAAAAAACACGTAACCGACAAATTGATGCTTGTCACGTTTTATTTAATGAGCAATGAAAGGAAAGTTCTAAAACTTGTTGACAATAAAGGCAATTTTAACAGTCGCAAAACATAAACTGGTCCACCGGAACAAACGATTTTATTTTATTCATTTTCCCGGTTTGATTTAACCATCAAAAATTCATTCATTTTTGTATTGAAATGAAATCCTTTCTGTCACCCGTCTATCTTGAAACGCAGCTAGGAGTCTGGTCGTAGGTTGTTTGTTTTTAGGTGGTGGGCGTCTTTGCCCATTAAAACCTGTAAAATCGTATAGACGGTAATAAAAAAGAAATACGCTCGTTTTTTTTCTACTTTTTCAAAAGCCATGTTATTGCGCATTATGTATTATTATTAGATACATCTCTTGAGTGCAAAATGTAGTTTGCTTCTTTAAAATCCCTTTTAATACTCATAACTCATTCTAAAAAGAGAGTTCTCTAGCCGTCCCCTCTGCGATAAGAGAGTGCCTGTTTCTGTCAGTGGGAACGTGAAACGTAGTAGCAGAGCACTACCTCTCTACTCCACCACTGCAAGAAACCTGTGATCATCATAATATCATAATCATGAAGCCAACCATTGACTCTGTCAAAAACGCATAAAATTTTGAAATTTGTCCCAAAAAGCCAATAAAAGGTCACTAGCGGTGGAAAAGTACCATTCGTCGGATATCTTAAAATGCCTGGAAAAAGCCATTAACTGTTAGGAAAAGGAAAATGTTGGAAAGAAAGATGAAACACATTTTTACATGTGTAGTGAAAGCTTACGTGCAAAACGTATCTGTTTATACCCTTAACTTGTAATTTTTAACGTACTACTCGATGTACTTGCATTTAGATGCTTTTGTCGTACTCAGAGCTGAAGTAGACGGGAAGCAACCAGACTTTTGATGTTTGTTAAAAGAGACATGGAACTTGAGACAGTGACAATGACTACGTTGTACTTGTCCCGGGTTAATAAAGTTAACATTAAGCCTAAGCTTCGATGTTTAAGAAATTCTGAGTAAGGCTCATAAATATGCTGTGCAGTTTCTTTCATAAATTATGACAAAATTAGCAGTACAATTCCTGAATTGCTCCCTGATATACAGGAAGAATAATTTCATATAATTTGAATTAATTTATCTTGAAAGAAACCACACTTGCACAAAAAAAGGAATCACACGAAAAACCAACAATATTATACAAGATCGGACTACTATCTCCTGCTTATACGACGCTAAGTGAATTTGAAACCTTAGACACAGGTTATAATGTAAAAATCAACGTAGATTTTCGTTGTATTTCGAATCTATAGATAGTAAACATTGAAATAGGATGTACAAGTTTAGTACGGTATCAATATTAGTCAAATACATATATTTAAAATGTAACGATTCAAAATACCTGTCGATAAATGTTTAAGCAGTACACATTTAGAAGTAATAAGATGTGGAAATTAATACATTGTATACCAATACATTTGATTCGAATTTATATTTACAGAAAAGTTTTCGGAGCGTAAATAAACAACCGTGAATGAATATAATTTGTGATTGTTCCGCTTAAATACATACATCACTTTGACAAGAAAAGACAATGTTGAGTCTTTTTTCAATATGAACCAACGAAAGAGTGAAGAAGGAGTAGGCAAGGATCATTCATATCACATCACATCCTTTTGACTTTAACTTGACTATCTATGGAAAACTAACCATTACTTTCATAATAAAATTATAATAGCTTCTTTTAAAAATCCTTTTCCCTTTTTATCTACTGCTTATTTCCCATACACATTCCGAAAACACTGACTTAAAGATCCGTATATTCTTTGCACATATAAGCGATAAATATGGAGACCTAAAACTTTAATAATCCATTTCCGGTTAAATTACATACATAGAGCAACCAGATCCTGATGATGCGTGCATTAGCTATACCTACTACACAAATATGAAATATTTTGGACAAATTTGCGCCATATACAAACTCCACACTGCAAACTTATGGGAAAAGGTAAAAATGTTCACAGACAGACTAACCAAAGAGCAAGGCTAATATTACCCAAAAATAGAAATAATAATAAAAGTAACTCTTTTCTGCAATAATAATAATAATAATAATAGTAATAATATTACAAGCATTATGCAGTCAAGTCAAAGGGGGTGAAAAAAACGTTATGAAAAAAGGATAAAAAAGAGAGAAAGGGGATTACAATTGCCTTATTTTTTCTGCATCACTTTCTCCAACTGGGACTTCATGCACACACTGTAGTATAAGATTATATGAAAAACTTGCATTCTTGTAATATTTAAAGCATCATGTGTCCCACAGGGAGAAGCACATGAAAACTGGAGAGAGAAAAAAGGGAAAAAATGAGCGAGAGAAAGAGAAAAAAGAGACTTTGTCTCAGTAGACTGCACGTCTGTAGCCGGTGCCTGTTGTAAGTAGTTATAAATGGTAGCTGGTTGTGGAAGAGCTTCGGCTTGAGCTTGAGCTTAACCTTTTTAAAATTGTTGTCTTCTTGTATTAATAAAGTGTGCTATTTAGTGCTTTGCTCACTTCACTGTGACATTATGCGTGCTCAAGTTGTATATTTGTAGTAGTGGAAGTTCAATATGCAAGAAGTAAGTATGAAACTTGAGAAGGAAAGAAAGCGGAGAATTTATCAAAAGTTGCCTTTTTTAGTTTTTGAATGTGTTTAGTTGTGTGCTTTGAATGAACTGGGCGGAGCGGAAACAATTTCCTGTGCATTATTTGCATTCATCATCATCATCGTATCGCTATTTTAACGGTACTATACCTTAAATCTTGAAAAGTATAACCTCTACTCTCCAAAGTTTCCGCTAAATAATGCCGAAATTGCATTTGATGATGCAACTGAAAAAATAATATTTTCATGTACAGTTTGTACCTAACCTGAGACAAACTTTTGACTTGACAAGTGCATATTTTGCTTGACATTTTGTTACACAGATTATAGCAAGGCGTTACCTACCACAAATGCATGATAATGACAATGAAACAAAATATTCATTCGGTAATGCGTAATTCTGACATCGCATCAACATCATCACATCACATCACAGACAACCTCCCCATTGTCATGAAAATAATGATAATGATATTGACTCTCCTCCATGTGTAACAGAACCGTTACTCTGTTCTGCAGCACTGCCCCTAAAGCTTACTTTACATTAGGCAAATCTTATGAGGATGTGTGCGAAACCCGGAACGCACCCATCCAATATCCACCACCTAAAAAGTTGGAATGGATAATTTCTTGATTGTTACACTTTATACTTTTGTACATGACAATTTACTTTTGTAAGTAGGGGATGAACTTCCACTAAACTAGTAACAACGTACTTTTGGATGATGGCATAAAAAACAATGAATGAATGAGTGAATGCATATTTTTGCTGGTGGTTACTGGTTCTGGTTGCTGTTACTTTGCTTACCCGAGAAGTCAGCAGAGCAACTAAAAAGTATCCTCCGGAGAGATGACAAAATATCTCGAGAAAAAAGCAAGAAGGAAACTAAAGTCTCTATCAACATGATCATCATCGTGATCGTCATGAATGAAGGAAGACAAGACGGAGGAAAAAGCTCTCTTATTTAGCAAACTTATCTTTTATCTGAGTAAACTAAACTTCCCGTCCTTCGTAAGTAAGATCTTCTTGTTGTGTGCGACGGTGACGACAGAGGAATGGATCGAGATGATCACGCTGAATACATTCATCCAAGTGAATAAACATGGAATCTAAATGCATGACAATGACTTTTGCTTTCCTCCTTCTTGCTTCTTTCTGGCGAAGGATAGAGAAGAAAATGCAGCAGTGCTGCATAGCCCATATATTATGAATGAATGAGCCTGGAACTTTGCATGCATGTTCACATTTTAACAACTTTTATAAGATATTACTTGAATTACTTGAGTATCATATGAATGAATGAGGATGCACATGAATACGTAATACGAAAATGGAATAATACAACGGATTCTGCTACATGAATATACTACCTTGAGAAAAGATAAAAAGTTGTAAAAATTCATAGTGCAGCGGCAACAACGGCGAGCTAGAGCCACAGCCACAATCTATCTATTTACTTGCCCTTTGTATCATCACTAAACATCCCCTGTTGAATATGTATGTAAAAGAAAGAGTAAAAATAAACTTTTCCATGTTTTTATGTTTTGATAGTTTAAGAAACTTTCAGTGGAAGAAAATGAATGCACGCACCCCCAAGTTTCCGCGACCGGTAATTTGGACAATGCAATGGAAGGGAACGAATCATCTTAATATTATAAGGTAGTAATAATTTGGATTTGGGAAGCTGCAAAACAGCAATTTGTATTAATACAGAGCAGAAAATTAGCTTTAAAGCTTTTAGATTTGCAATTACATGCAACCGGCTGCATAATTCCTGCAGTATCCAATCCCTTTGAACAATTTTTACAAAGTAGTAATTCGCTTTTCCTGATTTTTGAAATTATACCTATAAATAAACGCTTTACTTTGAGGAGGATGTTTTGTTTTTGAAGATTTTTTACATGAACTTGAATTTTGTTAAAGCGGAGTAAACTAATTTTGGATGGATAAAAGTTTACCAAGAAAAATCTGATTGTAACATGAAAGGAACTTTAAGATAAAAGAAATCTGTTCAATGCCAGCATAATTTTTAATATTTTAATACTTAAAGTTGACATTAAGTTTTAAAAATGTTTATGTAGACGAAATACCCGATGTTATCTAATTTGTTTAAGTTTAACGTTCTTCAGAAATAAAATGACTTAATCGTAATAAATTACTGGACAGGTGCTTACCAGCTGCCATAGTTTTCTTAAAATTCAAAATGCTACTAATGAATTAATTATTTCATTACTTCAAGTAATTTACTTGCCATCTCTGATGCACTAATTGTCAGTATTATGTAATTTTTAAAAGTCTTTGTTATACACAACTAAAACAAAATTGTCTGGGTCTTCGTAAATCTAGCAATTTTTTGTTTATGCATCTATCTCATATCCTCAACATCGCATCGGAATACCCTGCAACTCAAAGAAACCAATGGCCTGAAACTATGAGCATTCCATTCATATATTTCTTAACTTTAACTCCTTTTCACTTTTGCTTCGCTTTTTATTTTGCTTTTTGTTTACAAAACAGTCGTGCTCATTTTGTTTCTCCGAAAATATTTGTAGGCAGGTAAGGTAGCATAAAAGCATGAGACAATGCTTGCCTAGAGATATTTGCACATAGATGCCATCATCGCAATTATATGCCACATGCCACATATTCATTCATTAATGTGCAATTCTGCTTTTGTCTTCATATTTTTCACTTGCTCTTTCCCATTTTCGTCATAGTCATCTCATGATGTTTATGAGAAATGCAACAAACATCAAGAGGAGAGGATGCAAAGAAATAATAAAAGAAGATGAAGAAATGTAAAAGTGGGAAAAGAAAGAATGAAAGCATTGTATTGTGCTTTGTGCTTAACTTACTCATAGTTTTCTTCAACAACGTGCAGGTCGTAAGTTGCGAGCTGAGCTACATAGAAAAGGAAAGTGAGAGAGGAGAGGGCAAAAAGTGAGCAACTTGCACTCAATAGACAATTTCATTCCTGCGTATCTTCATAATGAGAAGCTGCAAATATGACTCCCTTGGGTGCAAAAGTCTACCCTAGGTTTTCGGATCCCGTTTTTTTCTCCTTGCCTTTTTTGTGCTATTTACAACAATCTACTGCGTATTATTACTACTCACTCACATTGCACGGTTGCCGCCGCCGCTTATTTAGGTATTATGGTGTATATGCAAGTACATAAGTAAGTAGGTACTTACTGTGGATGTAATGTGGATGTTGCTCCTTGTTGTGCCATTTTCTCCGTACTTTGATAATAGTACTCTACATATTATATTATCCCATGCCATGTGCAACTATATTACATTACCTTTAAGCCAGCTTGACATGGTCATGATGATATGATGATGTTATAACGTAGTACTATTAAATTCATTCGAAAAAGTTGCTTTTTTCTTCTTCGCCTCATTCTTCCATGCAAGGAAGCATGAAGTAAAGTAAAAAGTGGGGATGGTGGATGAACGAGAGAAGGCGTAAAAGAAACATTTTTTGGAGTTTCAAGTATGAGCCGCTTTGTTGTCTCCTGCTTTTTCCTTGTCTCGCCGTTCCATATAAAAATACACCTATTTCTCTTTTCTCTTTTTCCTTCTGTTCCACTTACATTACTCACTTTTACTCTGCCGCTCGCTTCTTTCTTTCTTATGCGTTTACTTTTCCCTCTCACTCACTCAACGATAAACAAGCTTGACTTTGTCTTGTCCGCTGTTGTATTTCTCATCAACATCAACAGCTACATAGTCGTAGTCCTACAGAACACGGCTCCATCCCATCCATCCGCTTCGTTTACTTCTTGAGGGGTTGTTTCATCTTCATCGTCATCGTGCTTACTTTGAGCTAGCTGCGTATTTACTCACTCAGTCGCTAACTCTCCACTACTACATAAGTAATATGCATGTAGATGACGATGATGTTGCTGTTGATGAGATGGGATGCTGTTACATATTATTTACTTGCAGCTTCTCTTTCTCTCTTTTCTCTCTTCTTGTGCGAGTTGTCGAGAGACCTTGCACTACATCAAAAGTGGCATGGAGCGATGGGAGATGGAAAAAGTTGAGTTCAGTTCAGCTTCCCTGTTCATATATGTTTATTAAGAAAGAAGAAAAAAGGATGACGAGGACGATGTTGTTGTCTTGTTTTGTGTTGTTATTATTATGTATTATAAGGTACTTGAATGTCTCTCGAGTTGATGCTTTACTCACTTGCCTGCTCCTCCGTCCGAATGCTCTTTCTTTTGCAACATCATATTATATTATTATATTATATTATTTTATATTACTTTCTTCCTTTATGCATATATTACATTACATTTCAACTATCTTCATGCTCACTTGTCGTTTTCCTTTCCTTCTTAAGAGAAAATAACATTATGCAGACAACCCTTTTAGATGCATCCTCAAGTACCACTTTACAGTCAACAGACCATCACTTCTCTTTACTCACACAACTCAACTTGTACATTTTTCCGTTTCGCAATGTCGAGGAGGGTCTATCTTTCAACAAGGAACGGAACTTCTTTTCACATGAACGTTTTTTATCCTGATTGTGAGTTTTATTTACATTTTCGTATGACTACTTTCAGTCAGCACAAGAGATTGCTGACATTAGGATGAGATGAGCACAAAGAAAAGAGAAGGCGGTTCAAAGATATCCTCTGATGTTTATCAACCTAATGATCATTTGCGATGAAAATATGAAAAATGGTACGCACAACAACGTACAACGACTTCTCTTTTCGTAATGAAATGTAAAAGTAAAGCATACAAGAAAAAGAACTAATTATATAATTATTATGGAAGTGAGCCAGGGAAAGGGCGGTGAGTGCAGAGCATATTTTATTTGCTACACGCATTTGTTAAAAAATAGTGGGATTTGTTGTAAATTTTTCGTTTATCTTGATGAAGAATATGGTTCAAAAGTTATTTGTCTGATTGCAAGTTCCGGTTCACATGAGTCATTATTTTTGCAATGTGCAAGCATAAGCATTATATAATAAGAAGCAGCAGCAGCAACTTATTCAGAAAGGAGGTATCATTTTTCGCAATAAATCTAAATGAGTAGAGAGCAAATTGTAATTTCACCGGGCGTGGGAAAAAATGAGATGTAATTGTCTGAGCTGTTAGCCAGCAGGAAGGCTTTGAAAATGTGAAAGCTTTCAACTCGATTCAAGTTGGGTAATAAATTCACAATGCAATGTTTATAAAGCATGAATTCATCGGGAACCAACCGGTTTTAAGGAAATCCAGAATTTATTACGGGAAGACTGAAACAATTCTTGTACAAAACTTCCGCAATTCTCAATCAGAGTATGTACAATTTCAATTTTCAATGCCACTCGTACATGCGCTACAAAGGTTTTATCTTGCACTTATTAAAACACGGGTCACACAGTAGTTCAGTTAGTGGCCTCCAAGTCATACATACAACCGAAAATAAAATTGCTAACTGTCGTTTATCATAATAACTTACACATTAAAAGACGCGCAAAGTTTATTACCCTAAAAAGTCCTCGGTTCCAGTTTATTTCTATAATTCTTCATTATATTAAAAAATTTATCGATGGTGATGGTATTGAATGAAGCGTAATGAGTTATTTATTCTGGAATAAAACTTAAAGATGGAAGCCGCCGACCTGCTCAAAGTTGAAACGCGCAATACCAGAAATAATAAGCAAGCGCCGTTTAAGTTTACATAAGTTTATTTACTTTTAGTACCAGTCAAAACATTAACAATACACGATGTTTTGTTGCAGTACACATACTTACTGCATCTTTTCCCTTACACTGCATTGCTTTAGCTCTTCCAAATAAATATTTTATTTCCCCCTAAAGGTTTCTTAAGAAAAAGCATGTTAGAAATTCTAACTTTTAACTATTAAATATTAATTGATTTGTGAATCGATTTCAGATTAATATTGAAGTGATTTTTTAAAAGTCGTTCGTACGTCACAAACTGCGCTTCTAGGCAGAATTCTAATGGTTTGACAAATGATTAGAACGTGACATGTAAGGTAAATTATAATTATGCAATGCACTGCCAGAATTGTTTCGAATGTTGTTTTTGTCATTTCGATTGGATTTTTTAAATTTTCTATTAGTATTTATTGAACAGGTTAACTCTATACGATTTTAGCTCATATTCTTGTAGGACTTGGAAGATTATGTGACTCGGGAATGTTGATACTATTTTAAGAAAGCGATGCTCACAACTAACCAGAGTTAGAGATTCAGCTCCTTACAGTGATTTGGTAAATATTGGTTAACTTTAATGCTTATAGCAAAAAGCGATGTGTCTACTATAAAATCCCTTGCTACTGAACACTGTGTACATAAACAAATATGTCTATAAGTATGCAAGGCTAAAATTGGATTTGTCTCGGCAAATGAACAGGTCAGACCGCCCACGATGAATTTCAAACACCTGGGGAAAAGGCATAATGTACACAAAGCTTTTCTGGCAAGCCCTTGTGAAGTTTTCACTTTCAATTTTGTTTCAGTCTCCTAGAATTTCCCAGAAGTTGTCAATCTCTTTTCGCTTCACTCTATCTCACTCACCTCAAATAAGTGAAACTAAAAACGGTAAACTTCCGCCTGTCAGCCACCTTCGATTAATATACATAGAATTAAAAAAGGTGTTCTTGCTCATGGCATGCGTTGGTGTTGTTTCAATGCCACAAAACAATGGAAGTTTTAAAAAACTTGTTTAAATCTGGTTATCCTTGTCACTAGCAAAGTCTGGCATTTTTAGTCATCGTTCAGGTTTAGCTGAGTAAAGTAAAATGCAAAAAAATATTTCTACATACATCTGCGGTTTTTTCCGCTGTTGATGAAAAGTCATGCTGTGCCACGAGAGAATTACTCAATTGTAAGGGAAGCTTTGCATTCCTTTGTTTTATAACAACTTTAAATGTGATTTTTCTGGTGCTAACAATAATGAACTTTTTTGTCGAATATAATTTCTCAGTCCAGTGTCAGCGATAATTTTTCCAGTCAATCTTCGTCACCTTGCCTGTTACATGGTGTCTCGACTTGAAACTAGTAAATGAAAATGAAAAAGGTTCGAATATTCTTTTGATGAGTCATGTAATAATGAACAAATTATGGTGAACAAGGGTGAAAAGCCGCGACTCAACTTCAAGTTATTCAACCCTACAAGGAAGCTGCTAATTCGTATTGTTACGATTCACTTGAACCCAATACGAAAAAATGTTTTACATTACATTAAGACAATATATATTGACCCAACACAGAAAATGCGTTTTTCCACCTCAATGTGGCAAATTTTTTTGCTACTCATCTTTTCTTAAGTATAATAAAAACTCATCCGGGCAACACGCTTGTATTTGTTTGTATTATTCTCGTTAAGTAAAAATGGTGATTCAGCGGACATACTTTCAAAGTCAACGTCGCAGCTGCACCGACATTTCCGGCTACAGCAGATGCATGTACAATACATGAATAGAATAATGAATTACCGTGAGTAAAAATGCGAGTTAATTGATGGTCTACGTTGTCTAAGTAGATTCACTTGCGGGCAAGCTACGCTAAGCTAAAATTTAGCGAGACATCCCTTTTTAAAGAACTCTGCCCGAAGCACGTTGTTTTCAAACTTCTATTCAGTACAGTGAGAACGAAGCGAACGAGTTCAATGAAAACGTAGTGAGTCACGCATTATAATCTGTTCTCTGTACAGTGATTTCTACGAAATATATAAATGGCCAATATTTTGTTACTCGATCGCGGTGTTGTATATCAAATAATTTTGCAAACAAATGGAAAACCCAATAAAATAGAAATCCAAAAATATTTATTAAATCTCAGTACTCCCAATCGAATTTAATAATTTATTAAAACATGTTTTATGCGTATTAACATCAAAATGTATAAAAAATACAATAAAGCACACACCTCAAATCCTATAAAATCTATTTTTATTAAATAGTTTGCACAGATGTGTCCCTATTTTCAAAGCAGTCTATTTTTTCTACAAGCTTAATGCCCGACGAATACGTGATCTGCTATATTTATAAAAAAAGGATGCTGCTACATAAAAACTTTTTGACGTCAGGTCACGTCAAATTCCTCGTAAGAAAATTATCGAGCTAGTCATTTTTCGTAGCCGAAAAGAAACAAACGTTTTAAAGGCTTGCATAAATACATTTTGCCATGCTGGGAGTCCCAGCCTGGGACATTACGTGGTTCATTTAATTGACAATTCTTGAGATGAGAGCTGAACTGAGTAAAACAAAGTACGCAGAAATAATTCTAGATGCAATAGTGAACCACATACATGCATGTATGTATGTAAGTTTACCTATAAAAACTTACCTACTTGAACTATCTGTGGACAAATTTCAATGCTATGGTCATGCATGAATATGACATATGAGGTTCCGAAAGGAAGCATTATATTAACTGGCTTGATACTGATATCGAAAAAAATGTAGCGTGGTGGGTAATGACCGGACCGAGACGAGGATCATGACGAAGCTTGTGATGTGATGATGATGAACGCAAAAGAGCCACTACTCGGTAGTCGATAGTATAGGTACTAGGTACATGCAAAGGTATTATTTTTATGACAAGCTGAACTGTAAAGATATTAATGCAAACATTGTAATAGAAACAGCAATGCGTGCATTTTATTTGCCAATGACAGTTTACCAGATTCGCTACTACACTCAACAAGTAGACAGAAGGTATAATCGTAAGACGAACGGAACGAACGTTGCAAAAAGAGATTTTGGGTTGTAAGGCAATTCGTATTATGACAGCTTTTAGTAGTAAACCATTAGCCATTAGAGAATGGTTATACTTATCGTTCGTGGAGAAGAGCAGTGACAGACAACAATGATTCCCACGTCTTACTGAACTTATTCATTGTTGCACGAAACAACGACAGTCTACTGTTACTTCCCTAGAGTTGTTGACTTCAGTTCTCTGTTAAGCACGAGAGTGTGCGGTTCAGCGACGCAGCATCATCAGCGTGTATGTAATTGAAGAGCAATTTGCAAAAAAAAAACATTTTGTGCAAACATTTCACTATAAAGGTCCTGTTCCTGTTCAAATAAACTACTACAATGTAAAACGTAAGAAATGAGTGAGTGTTTCAGAGACCTACTTTTTAGAATGTGCCAAGTGCCAGGAGCGATTAACATTTGATTTTGAAAGTTCGCAGTTTTCTTTTGCAAAATTGTCATTTATGAGATTTGTTCGAAATTATTCATCAACTCCATCACCGTTTAATATTGAGTTCACCGATCTGCCATGATCATGAAGAAATTAGTGAAAGAAATTTGTGGTGACAAAATAGCCATGTCAGGATTAAAATGCAGACCAGCGATTTTGCTGGTTTTATGCATGCTGGGATTTGTTCCAATGGCGCAGGCGGATTTCGGAGGGCCTTTTGCTTATTACCACTACCAGTGTGACAAATATTGCCATGTGTAAGAAGCATATGAATTAAATTAGTACTAGTGTGCTAACCAAGGGTTAATTGATGCATCATTATTATGCAAATTTAAATTTTTAAATGTGTCTTTTAGAATGTGTACAAATACAGTGGAAGTTTCACCGTCAGAATTTAGAGATTGCATCCTTGCTAATCTTAATTGTTCCTGTCAATCTAGATTCACGTAAGTAAAGACCCACTTTCATAAGAATTCGTCACTATTTGAGGTTTGTATTTAAGCAGTATTAATTCATAAAAGATTTTTTTCACAGCGCCAGAAATAGAATAGTGATGATAGTCATTGGTTTATTTTCAATCATGGGCACATTTGCATTCTTTGCCTGTTGCTACCGCTTCTGCACACACAGCGGTCAAACCGGAAGACGAGGTCATCCTATTGTTGCAAGTAATTTGCAACGTTTACTTAAATACTGATTTGCATAATATTTCGTAAAATAATATTTCTGTATTTTGCAATAAGGTTTTATTAATATTATTTTAGGTCCTGTGGAAAGTTCCGGAAATAGAGGCATAACTAATCCCGGCGCAAATGTTAACCACACCTCTAGAGGCACTCCGCAGTGTTTCATTGTTTCTCTCACTCCACAAAAGTCGTTGGACCTACCGCCTGAATACATGCCACCTCCACCGTACAGCGAGTGCGTCCTAGACATGACGCAGCAACAGCATCAGGAGCAGCAGGAGCAACAACAAGAAAAGAGTTGAGTTGAAAGCCTAACGTGAAACAACTGAAGTACCTCATTTACATATCAAACTAATATATTGCTTGCAATAACCTTGATCTTTAGCTAACTAATATTTAGGTAATTGTAAGTTTTTCATACTATTTTAGCTGTGAGTTTATTTTTTAAACAATTCTACATACAAATGACACAGTTATGCTGTAAGACTGTTACATATTACATAGGTAGGTAGTTTTATTAGGTTAAGCATGTGATTTGAATGTAAAGCAAAGTCATTAAAATAGAATGTTATGTAGATTTCTAAAGACTTTTTGTATACTACAAATAAAAATTTGCCAAAAGTTGTTACCAGAAGATTCAGGAAGTTTATTGTGTAATTAAGACATTCTTGTATTATTGCCTTTGCAGTTCATAGAAACTGTCAATAAATTCGAACAAAACAAACTACGTCAGTAAGGTAAGGTACGTAAGTACCTAATTGAAAAAGAAATGACTTGTCTCCGTTTTGTGCGCATTCAATCAATCTCTCAAAAAAGTGCTTACGCCATTCTCTAAATATAAATATCACTTCCTGCCTGCCACCACTCAAAACCAACACGGGATTTTATGGCCAGTAAAAGTAGAAGCGGTGGATAATCAATTGGCTTTTTACGTTTGTCTTCCAGTATATGCACCGTTTATATAGGAGCAAACCTAAACCCTATCGAACCTCGGTGTTAACTGATATTGTACATAAAACTGAACTGAGGTTGACAACATATCGGTAGCTCGGTTGTGTTTGAATTGTATTAGCTACAAGTTTCAAAAACAATACTGTCATGATATGCAAAGTTTTTAGTGTGTACCTGTGCGACACTCGTTGCTTATATGGTGCTAATAGGAATGTATGCAAGTAAGCAATTTACCATCACCTCACCACCTCCATTAAAAAACATCAGCTCCATTTCGAAAGGGAAAAAAGAAGCCAGGATAACAGCATGGAACATGCAGAGTTTTTATAAACTTCGCTTCGCTTGACAGGTTGACGTTTTATTGGCAAACAACTCAGCACATCAACTCTCAATGGGACAAATAAACGTCATAACGAGCACTATTCAGACATGAGTTTCGTTTAACGACACGCAAGGTGAAAAAGTACTTTTTACTTTTCTCTGCTAGACCATCCCACTAAAAGTACTCAAAAAGCTATCGAGACGAAAAGTAAAAAGAGTGACAATGATTTTGATTAGCCAGTCAGGTAGATGACGATTACGATGATGATGTTGCAGCCGTGTGGTGGTATTGCCACTTTGTATTTATACATTGGGAATCGTAGGAGTATCAAATAGGTACATGCAAGGGAAAATGTGACCGTTAAGTACCTACTAAAGGTGGATAAGAATAAATAGGCAGGCAGTACAATTTTAACCGTTTGAAAGTTCCTGTCAAAGCAAACGTACTCGTTACCTCATTATTGGCCAGTTACATGAGTGTAATGTGTGGGTGTGCGTGCACTCTGCGCCACTACTCACCCACCCTCTTTTCCGTCTACTTCAACTGACTGAGAACATTTCCTTTTCTTGGAGTTTTTTATTTTTGGAGAAAAAATCACATTTTCTATTGCTATGCTTAACCTTTTAAGATGACCAACAGATTACAGTTGGGTTGTTAACTTAACGAAATGGGCTAGGAAGGAAGTTTCCGTAAATTGGAAGTCTACGAAAAGAGTGCTTTCTAGACAAGGACGATCGATTTCGTTTATTTTTATTTTTTCAGGTTTGACTGAACTATATTAAACTTGAATCTAGGATCCAGACCAATTCATGACGTGACTGTAACAGAGGACAAAACTGCAGACAAACACTTTCTAACCAAAAAGATGCAGTCTCTCAATTTAAAAAGCAAACAGTGTAAAAATGTATTGTCTGTAAAGTTGTCGCTTTCTTCTCCGTGTCTAGTGGCATGGCGGTTTTAAAGAATCAATTCACATGAAAAAGCAATGCAGATAAAAAAATCAATTGAAATACCTGAAGGTGAGTGTAGTACAAATTGATTGATAAAAGCGAAACTTTGGAAGAGGACCTTTCAATGGCATAAATACCAATACCTAAATGTTCGTGACAATGAAGTTTTTAGCTTTTATTTTGAATTGGAAATTGTACCTACCCATCATATCATCTAAATGACAGCGCCACGCCATTGAAATGTGATATTACTATTACGTCAGACCGGACCATATCGGTAGATGTTTATGATGACTATGGATTGTGTGTTATATTATATTATTCAATTATTTAATTTTGGTTTAATAAATAATCAAATTAATCCATGTCAAGTAATGTGCTTTACGTAAAGGCAATTCCAAGAGTTCCACTTTGCTCATAATTTTTCATCGAAAAAATAGCACAAAGCACAATGGATCAAAAATTAAATAAATGAATAATAAAAAAGAATTGCGTGTTCTATTGTGCTGCATTACTAGCATTGCATTAAATTACTACCGTGAAGTTCATCAAGGAGCAGAGCTCCCAAATCCTTATTTTACTTTACGCACAGGGACGTCAGTCATTTTCGGTGTTAAAGAAAACACGAAAAGGCTGAACAAAAGCCAGTTTTCCCACTGGGGAATATTTCCTTACTTTTTACTGCGAAAACCGGATGAAAAATGAATGACAAAGTACGTATAAATAAATATAAAGTAAAACGACTGTGGAAAATCCGTTTATGCTCTCTTTGCTAGTTCGATGTACAAAAGTACAATAAAACGCTCGGCCTGTCACAATGCAATCTTCTTTTCTCGCGTGCCACAAAAGAGGACAAAGAGCTGACTTGAGATGAGCGAGCTGGGAGAGTTGATGTTGATGATCATCACGGCAATGACAATGACTATGGATGTGGAAGGAAATGAAAACAGGGGAAAAGAGGAACGAGCTTGAAACTAGGTTGCGTTTTTTAGCGTTTAGATTGAGTCACCGTAAGAATCCCAGAAAATGCGTGTGAATTCTGACTAAGGCATGAATGAACGTTTCACGCGGAAAAATTAGAAACAAAATGAGTTTGCACTATGTGATTTAATACACCAACATACTCCATACACTTTTTTACATGGTATCAAGTAAATAATCATTGCATCTTTGCACTACTAAAAACGCCTGCTTCCTTTTGTAAACTTGAATCAGTAGGATATGCGTGAACTGTTGCATGCAATCGCCCGTTGTTTTGCAAAATGTTTAGTCACGCTCGGATCTTTGCTTTTTTACCTAATTGTAACTGTGTTGTAATTGTATTGCACGTTGATTACCGTTTGTGCTAATAATGCACGGTGGGCCAGATCGGGTCAAATTCTTTCATTTAATTCCAAGAACAATTACAATCGACACAACACAAAGATTTAAAAAATGTATCTTAATTTCTTCCATACATGTCACTGTGAGAAGTTTCCTTAATTTAGGCCAAATTCCAAATCTAAACACACCATCCACTTTTCCATATTCAAATAATACCTGTAAGTTACTTGTATGATGTGTTCAATATTACGCATAAAATATAGTGCAAATATGCCATTTTTACAGTTTTGCCATATGTTGACGGGCTTGAATGTGACTTACTGTTTTCGAACGCGGGTTTCTCTTCCTAGTTCCCGAAAGAAATGCATAGCACCCAGCCCGCCGTGTAATGTAATAGTAGCAAAAATAACACAAAGACACGATGCCAAACATGAGCGAATCGCATCATCATAAATCACATTTTTTCTTGTCATTCAACCCAGAGGCCAGAAGTCAAAAGATTTTGGTTGCAACAAGCAATCCACTCTTCATTTTTGGGTTTTCTCTTTTGTACTAGCTGTGCGTGTAAGAAAGTGCTCGAGAAATTCGCAGTTACATTGTTACATTATGTACGCATAGCACAGTTTTTACTTTACACATTTCTTATATTTATTTATTTTTTAGTTTTGCTTTTACTCAACTCAACTTCTCTTGGCCCTGTAAAGGAACATCTTAAGGAAGATGGAGACTGAGACAGTGCATTCAGCAAAAGAATGAAGCTGTTAAGAAAGAAAAACAAGACTTTTTCTCTTGGCAGCTCTTTTAAGAAAAGGTTTGTGTGCAACTGAAGTCGAAGAAAGATAAAACCCCACTAGAGAGACAATGACAATGGTAAGACCCTCGTTCCATCTCTATCCCTTTCTTTTGTTTGTCTAGAGCGAAGCGAACAGTGGAAAGAAACTGGTGAAGAGGGAAAAGCAAGACGGGACAGTGACAAACTCTGAAAGTGAAAAACAGAATCTGCGATATTTGGCTGTATCATCATCGTGATGATCATCGCTTTGTGCATACCAGACAACTGAAATTGAACCAGTGGTGCAGCTCATTGTTTATACTTTGCTTAATGACGTCAACTAATGAGGCGCTGCATTCCAAGGCACTGCAAGCCGACTGCTTGAGGTGACGACGCAGAGAAATGTCATTTTACTTCAAGTCAAAATTACTACTCACACATGACAGTGTTTTGATGGTGGTGTGATGATGATGATTACGAGAAAGGAACACTCACTCGTTTAGTCTTTTCAATTTACGATTTTGGGTGGAGTCCAAAAATGTGTCGCAAAGTTAGTCAATAAACACTTTACCGCTGCATGGCTCGATTTTTACAACGCGAAATGAATTAAGGAAACTATACTTTTTGAGTAAGAAAAAATTCTAGGCCATTGACGTGATTTTGCCCTTACAGCAAAATGGTTGCATCCAACATAACAATGACAATGACAGCGCAGCATTATGTTTATGTATCTGCGTGGGTGAATCACTGCAAAAGTGAGGAAGCTGGTCAAGTTTAACTTTGTGTACGCGTGCACATAATTACAGTATAAACTTGGCCTAGTAAATGTAACAATAACGTAGCATCGCTCGAAGAAAATATTACATTACCATTGTATTTAAGTAAACGACAATTGGTTAACATTTACAGCTCAGGGGTGAAAAAACAGCAAAAATTTGTTGTTGTATTCTGTAAACGCTTCTAAGGATTATGACAGGCCGTTAGAACATCCTCAGCCGGAACAATAACATAACGTAACATAATGTACTTGCTTCAGCTCAGTCAGTCAGTCAGAGTGAGAGACAATAACAAACCCTTAAAAGCGAAGAACCACTTACTTTGGTGAGCAAAAGCGAACGGAACAGTCGAAAATATTTTCAAAGACAGTCAAGAAATTTACTACGTATGTACTTATATTTTAAAAGTTACGTTGCCTCGTCCCCGTCTACATCTTCTCCATCTTCCTACTAACTGACTTGTTTTTTCTCAATAAGTACACACTCTGTGTGTATATTGACATGCAACAATAACAATAACTTTGGAGCATTTCCGAGCTTCCTGATCTGTTTATGAGAAAAAATACACATAACTCGGTATATGACGGAAGTTCACAGCAGTAAGTAAGTACACATATGTATCTGTTGTGTTTTTGTGTGTTATAGCATTTTCGTCTGACTGCACTCGCACACACCGTCTCAGGCTATTTTTAAGTCCATCTAATAAACTTGCCATGTTCATGCCCGTTCGTGAGTAGCAATCATTGGGTTTATTACCAAAAATGAGGAAAGAGGAAAGAAAAAAATGACATGATCTTGAATGAATGAAGAAACGACGACGCCAAAACAAGTTCGCAGGGAATACAATACGAAACAATGAAGTGCATGAGTGGGTAGTTTATCGATATCCGTTTTAATTCAAGTGAATACTTGGTGCAATGGTTTGCAACGGCATTTTCATTTTTATTCGTCAGTTACACAACGCCTGCCTGTCTGGTGCATGCTTGCTAGGCCCTGGTTTTTCATGAGCCTTGTGTCGTCTTTCTTAAGACTTTCCGTCGTCTTCTTGAGAAGAAGAGAAAGAACACGTACTAAAAATGCCCAGAAAAGGGCATTGGTATTCCTTTTTAAAAGCGAAACTTAAATATAAGTAGCTACGTGTTATGAGAAGCAGGAGCTTGGGAAGGACACAAGGGACAAAAAAAATGCTTGTTCTAGAAGACTAAACAAGATGGTCAACATGACCAGAGAACATGCATTTTTATGGATGTTGGGCATGAATGTTGAACATGATTCGGGGCTCAAGCTCGAACTTGTGCACAATGTAACGTAACATAACATAAGGCCACCTAAACCCTTGCATTGTGTAGCCGTCCGTGTCTATTTTATGGGAATGAGAGGCACGAGACATACATGAAGACGTGTCTTCATGAACTTGAGTTGGTAAGAGAGGAGAAAGTGAACGAACTGAGGAACAAAGCGCTTTTTTCTTTTTTATATTCTTGCTCACTTCTATTTTTGGTGTTATGGCATGAGGATGTTGGTGGTGAAAATATAACATAATAATGTAAACCCGGTTGTGTTTTTTTACTTTACACCGGCTTTTTTTCCTTTTCATTCAGTGCCAATGTGACCAGACCAGGCATAGGCATGAAAAAGCGGAGAGGCTCAAAATCAGCCTAAAAATGTTATTATTGTATTCACTTGCTACGATAACCTTCTTAGGAAATTGTCCTTCCTCTTGTTCTTGCTCTTGCTCTTGCTTGCACCCAGGGCCAACTTAATGTCTTTGAAAAAGTCTATTTTTATGCATGCACAGAGAAAGTTGTGTACATGTGTTTAGACAAGACCAATGGAAACGTGTACGTTCTTGCATGCAATATTTAAGTTTTAATATAAAATACCATTTTTGCTTATCACTCCACTTTCCTTTTTCTTCCCGTTTCTGTTTATTTTTATACTGTGAAAATCAGGACTGAAAAAATAGTGAGTAGCGGACTTGTGAGTCTGAACGATGAACGTCCCTCGCCTACCGCTGCTGCTCTGCTGTTGCTGCTGTTTTTTTCTTTTTCCTTTAGAGAAAGCTTTATTTGCACTTTTTAGTGTACCAATAATACGCAGCAATTCTCCGTGTCATGTCTTTTCTGAATCCTCGGAGAAATGAGCTGAACTGAGCTTACTCAAAAAAGTTCGAGATCGGGACTCGTTCTTGGGTTTAGGTATGTGAATGTAAGTGAGGCAAAAAAAAATGCGAAAGCACGACACATCACATAGATATTGATAAAAATTCAGTCGAGAGAAGAAAATGGAGTGCGAGAGAGGAGAAGGCATAAAAACTATCTCCTTACTACGCTTCTTTATTCTGGTTCACTCAGTTCAGGATTTTTTCTTTTTCGTGTTTACCTACTTGTTGTCTATTTCGAGGCGACCATCGACATCGACCTACAAAGGACAAGCGGCAATGCACTCTACTTTCACTTTTCCCTTTTTTCTTTCTGTTTTTCTCTCAAAATCACTACCTTGAGAAAGAGTGAAAATTATATGTAGCCAGTTCAATTCGGTTAGGATTGGTTGTGTGCTGAAAGAAAAAAGCAAACGAGTGAAAAGTGCCTGAAAAAATATTTTTGTAGGAATGGATGTAAGAGTATTGCAGGAAGGATAAATTGTCAACCTTGGCACGAAGACACGGATAGAGAGGTTCGTCGTGTTATGTTATGCTATGTTGTCGTTGTCGTCTTGAAATACACGAAGGACGAGACGAGAGATGCTGCTGTAAAAGTACAATGACGCACTGATTCAAGAAAAGGTTTCTCCTGTAAATTGATATAAAACCATAATCTTAGACCTTCCTCGGGTCTTGCGTGAGTATACGTAGATTTATAGATGTGAGCGAGTGAAAGCACGGAAATGTAGAATATCCATCTATAAGATCAGTAGATACGTAATACCCATAAGTCAGGTTTCTCTACTTTCCGGATCAAATCCGTTAAAAGCAATTCTAACCCCGGGGCAGAGACAGCAAGAGGCAGAGGGAGACCAAGAAGGGAAAAATCTGTCTTTTGTGGAAAATGTGAAAAGTGTGAAAAATACGATGAAAATGCATTCATTCAATACATGTGCATGAAGCACCAGCTCCTATTCTTGTTTCTTTGTCTTTCTTTTTTGAATGTGAATGTAAAGTTCAAACTGAAAGATTCGTCCGTAAGTACATAATTCGAGGGAAAGTAGTAAATTCATTGGAGGGGTTAGTGTCTCATCTGATCAGACTGGGCTGAACTGGGAAAAGGGAAACTGGGAAAGAAAACATTCGTTTTTCTGGGAGACAAAGTGCTGTCACTGGAAGGAGAATGTGGCACGGTCCTGGTTGGAGTTGAGTGACGAAAGTGACTCGTCCCAGACATGAGCCAGCTAAAAAATAGAGATTCTGTGGAAGTAAAACGGTAACGGTAAGAATCAGAAGCAAGAAAGCAAGCATCACATCACATCACTCTCCCTTTTTCTTTCATTCTTTTCTCACGCACTTTTTTCTATTACTTACTTACGTACATACGTCAGCTTTCTTCTTTCCCTTATCTGCCTTTTTCTCTTCGGCTCAAACTGACTCTGCATGTGAAGAAAAACTTCTAACTGCTTTGCTTACTTACTTACCCCGGACATAAGCACTGGAATTTATGAATGTACAACGCAACACAATACAGTGAAAGGGAAAATGCAGTGTCTTTTATTCTAAAGAAAAGCACTTTTTCTATGTATGCATGCATATGGCTCTCAGTCTCACACACTTGCACACAATTACTTTTCTTTGCTCTGCTTCCTCGCAGCTTCTTTTTTCTATTTCCTTTGTGGTAATCTGCTATCAATAAGCAACAGCTAAAAAGAAACGCAGCAAGTGGTGGTAGGGGTATTATTGAGTGAGTGGCATCACGGCATCAGGAAGCAGAAAACAAAATAAGGGAAGACGAGATTGAGATAAAGAGGAGAAGTGTGATTCTACATTTTTTACTCTCTCACTCACTCCTTTACATAACATCAGCATCAAATCAACCCATGCACAGTTCCACTTTCACTTTCAATCTGCTTCTTTTCAGTTCTCCACGTGAAATGATAAAAGTTCACCACATTCCTATCTTGTCTCTCTATTGTCAGTGTCTCTACAGTGGTCTATTGTCTGTATCCAGATTCCTGACTATTTTTAGGAGAGTCGAAAAAAGCTGCTTGTTTGAAGGAGATGGATGAGACGAACAAATATTTATGCAATGCATAAAAGCATAATTTACATTTACTGCAATTCAAGAAGTGAGAAATAAAAGCAAAACAGGAGACGACCATTAGCAAAGAAACGAGGGCATTGAATTCAAGGGGAAAATCCTGCAATGCAATGATCAACCGCAACGAAACGCAACCCCCTCGTCTTTTTTTTCTTTTTCTTAAAAAAAATGGAGAATGAAGATGAGCTGTGGCCAAGTATCCACTGTAGCATAAAAGGACTACTTTTTTGACCATACCATGCAACAACGTACCCTGCCTTCCTCCCCGCCTACATGAATGCATAAAAATTGTAAGCGTGGGCGAACTAAAAAAAGAAAAGAAAAAAGCGGGTCCATGCATGGCGATATACTTCGCTGTCTGCATAAACATTCATGAAAGAAATTCATGACTTGGCTGAATCGAGCATTACGCCACTGCCTGAACTCACTCACGATGAATGAATGCATGCATTTACAGCACTGAACTGAACTGAGTTGAACTTTCTCTTTCAATTTTACCACTTTTGTGCATACATGTTTACCAAAATATGGTGAATACATGTTATATGTCTGCAGTCTGTACAAATGTAGAATTGAATAATCCTAAATAAAATCAAAATAAAAGAGATTTCATTTTCCTTTTCTTTGCTTTGGAAATTGAGATTTCGTGATGTCTTCCTGTTTTGTATTGAAAGTGAAATGTTAAACGATGGTGGTGGTAAACATGATCATAAGTAGGATCGGGTAGCCAGAAGCGTTTGTGTGGGTTTTCCAGTTACAGTGGTCTGCATAATAAAAATAAAGAAAAATAAAGAAAGAAAAAATGTTTGGAAAAAATGTTGAATAGGATGTTAGGGTAAGAAGGGGCTTGTCTTGTCCAGGAAGAAAAGAACATCAAGAAAGCAACAGTCTTCTCCACTCGGTCTGTTTTTTACTTACTTAGGTAGGTGTATAAAAGATATTTCGTTCCGCTGGAGAAGTTATATGGGAGATGATAGGATGATGATATACAACAATGCAGTGGGAAGAAAAAGAACCACTTCACCCTGCAAACTACACGCTATACATATTAAAAGCTTCACTTTCATAAGAATAAATGCGCTCGTTCAACCAGTAGTCAGATATGTGATAGAATAGTTAGCAAGCAAGCAGGAGAAAAGGAAGGGCAGAGGAAAAGTTGGAGTTAGACGCATGCATGAAGAAGGGAAAGAGGCATGGATGCATGCTTCCTCTCTCTCTCTCTCTCACTCACTCATTCTCCTGCTCCATCCCATCCTGTACCACTCGAAAAGATGAAGTGCATGTTTCCCCACAATTTCACACTGTAATGGTAATAATAATCATCAGGGGGAAAAGAGCATGGTGGCTGGGATGGGATTTTTGTGAAAGTTTCGCGAAAGTCTCAACCCAGCTCAACTTCAGCTCTTTTGCAGCTGAGAAGAAGAAAATGTGCTTTAGAATGAATGGAGGATGAAGAGAAAAGAGTAAATGGAAATCTTTATCTGATCTGTTAAATCTCCATTTTTACAAATAGTAATGGGCGAACAAGGCAGCCATGGCCATTTTATTTTGTCCTTGCTGACCCGGAAAAAATTTAAAGTGTGTGGTAGTCACAGCCTTCAAGACTTCGCTTGTAAAATTTTTGTTCAGCAGCAATGTTGACTGCTTTGTTGACTTTAAACACATTCTGGTTTATGGTTATTTAATGTATTTAGCACTTTGTTTTAAATTATATGACTATTGTTCTTGACGAGAAGGTTTAATTATTATTATCTTGTTTATACAGCACAAAAGTGTAACAGTTTCATTCATTTATAATTCCCATTTTCATCTGCAAGGAGGAAGTGAAAAGCATCTTTGTGACTTGTGACAAATTCCCGTTGTTTGTTCGCTGTTAAGCAGCTCCGACTCTGACTCGACTCGACTTAACTGACGAAGATTCCTGATTTTCACTAATAGACACTGTAATACGTGCGGTTGTGTTAAAACGAGCTTAATTTTAGTCGACACACTGCAGACAACTAAAAAGACTTTTCTCTGCTCTTAGTTAGTTCTAGTGTTAATATTTGACGTTACGTTGCGTTATGCGAGATGATGATGATGGCGATGAGGCTGTTGCTCAATCCAAGTCTGCTTGTATTTAAGTGATGTTGATCAACTGGCTGATGATGTTGAGATGAAATGAGTTGAGAGGATGAAGAGGACAAGGAAAGGAAAAGTCGCGGTGGCAGTAGTGGCAGCGGTTCGCTAGTGGATTCTGAAAACTTAAGCTACGCATTTAGAAATATTAGTTAGCTAGCACAAACAACCAAGTTCGAGATATGTGTCTCCTTCCTTACTCCAACTTTTTGCTACATTACTTTACTTTACTAGGAAGGATAATAATGATGATAACGAAATGGTCATGATGATGTTGTTGGTGATGGTGATGATTATGATGTGATGCCTGGCCTTGGTTTCACTTTCTTTACGTTTACGTCTCGGGTCTTTGCCTCCCACTTTGCTCGTTTTCAGTCTCTCTCTCTCTGCTAATCTAAAATCCTTCGCATGGTTGCTGCCATAATATTGGAGTACGTAGAGGCCGGAGTGATCTTTTAACACCGCATCTTAAGCATAGCCATCTTTTTTGAAGACCCAGAATGTGGGATATTATATTATATTATGTATAGTAATGTGCAGTTAGTGTACACAGTTTAGCATTTTTCTTTTCTCTACCATCATCATCAAGATCGTCACACAATTATAACTGCAATTCCCCTGTTTTCGTCTCTCCCTCTCCGCTTCTCTGCTGTGTGTGCATGCATGAGCTCTTGAGAAAATTGGGAAAGAATAACATTCCATGAAGAAGAAGCCATGAACATCCGAGAAGGATTTCTTGCATTTAGCTTAACTTATTTCTCGCCATTTTTCCTCGTGCTTTCCCTCATTTTCTTTTTCTTCATATCTGTCTTTTTTCTGCGTATAATGCTTATTTGAAAAAGAAAAAGGGAAAATGAAAGAAAGAAAGGAGAATGGAGATTCATGTTATGTCTTTTTTCTCTTTCTCTCCTCTCTCCTCCTTCTCTAAGAAAAGAAGATTTTCTATACACATGAACTGCTGCTGGGGCTTTCTTCTTCCGTTAGCAAATTTTATTACTTACGGTCGTGTTGGCTGCGTAGTTTTCTTTTTTCTTCTTTGCTTCAGTTTTTTTGAAAACTCCTATTTAGTAGCTATAAGCAGACAGACACAATGATAGTCTAGTGGTATTATGATGATCACGATGATGATACTCGTACAAAATGATATTTTCTTGTTACACATTATAAAGTTTGCTTTCTCATTTGAAAAAAATAAACGGAAGAAGTTTCATCTCCCACAGTATAATATAATATAAACGATAAGATTATGCTGGTGGTAGGAGTAGAATGGTGTTATCAGTTACAGTTTACAGACGGTTTTAATAGGTTTCTTGTGTATAGATTTTCAGTTCTAAAAATATTCTTTTCATTTTATATATGTAGGTTTGTATAGTGTTTAATGTGTTATATAGGTAATTTGATAAGGTCAGTAGCCTTTTGGTATGCATGAATGCAAGCATTTGCATGCATTTCTTCATCCTAATTCCTCTTAAGTAGAGATTCGGATGATCGTGACTATGATTATTGAACTTCGTGTCATCCGAAAAATTTCGTGAGTAGAAAAATGTGTTTTTCTTTTTCTTCTCGAGTTTATTTTTTTGGGGTACAATTCGCATCAGAATCAGAATGCTCTTTCAAAAATCCAGTGATCATGATAATAATAATAATGATAATGAAATGCACCGCCAGTTGATTTACGCTTTTACGTTTTTCGAATTCTGATTCCAATTCTGGCTTCTCAAATAACGAGGATATCCGCACCGTAACGTGAGGAAGTGCGTCTAACTAAGCAGTTCAATTTTCTCTTGATCTTGATGCACCGAAAAATTAAAGCAATTTCCCTCCTTTGAATGAGGAACTTAAAAGAAATAAAGAAAAAATATTGAATTGAATTAACCCCTCTGCAGCAGCGGCGCATCCCTCTCTGCTTCGCCCTCCTGCACTTTTCCACGAAATCTTTTAAGTAAAATTCTTCGATTGAAGTTAAAAAGAGGGCTAGTGTTTTGCATTTGCAACATTCTCACTCAGATGAGATGACTTAAGTTTATTCAGTGAACTTTAGGAATGGGTGGAACGGTTATGTTATATCCAGTGACAAAAAGTGGCTGGGCAAAGAATAACAGAGCAGAAAATAAAGGAGAATGGAAAAGGGTGTTTCTGTGTGATGAGTATGGTGTATGTGGATTGGGAAAAGTAGTGAGACTCCAGGAAAAAAGATCTCCCAATGTTATTGTGTTAGTCGAAAGTGTGAAATATGGGGACAAGATCGAGTGGGTATGGCACAGAAAAAAGAGAAAGATGAGAAAAAAGGGGAAGCGAAGCAGATTTACAACTTTGCGATGACTATGGCTGCATACATTTTATGGGTCCGGTTTCAAGATAAACCTACAAAACATAAGAAAAAAGTGTCTCACTCAAAGTGAGCGGAGAAAATCAGTAAAAGCATGGTGATGTTGGAGTGGTGGATGATGGTGCCAATGCAGTTCGGTTAAGTTCAATTCAGTCACTGTGCTTTAGTTTAAAACGCTGCATATTGATATGTGCATAGTACACACTGAGATGGTTGCTGCCGTCTTTATTCTCAACTTTTGTTGTTATTATTTTATTTTACGATACTTTATGGGGTAGCTTCACTCACTTCCCTTTTCTTTTCCCCGTTTTGTTCACATTCAAATTGTGTCCTCATTGTTAAGCTACAGGGACTTGCTACTCTTTTCCTTTGCTTTCCTCACACTAGAGTGACTGACTGACTGACTCAATCTCAACTAGGCACTACTTTATACTACCACCACTGCTACTACATTACTGCACACATGCTTTTCAAAAAAACTAAGTTATATCCGGTGTGCAGTGTGTTAGAAAGAACTATCAAAAGTAGATGCACAGAAACGCACCAGCAAAGAAAAGGAAAGCAGCGGTGGTGCTTTTAGGGCAAAAAGAAACTCGCATCACATCACTTCACTTAACATCGCAAGCTGCTGCTGCAGTAAATAACTACACAGGAGGGATGCATAATGGTAATGTAATACTAAAAAGATGCATAATATTATGATGACAATAGAGCGAAACGGAAACTTCGATAACGGAATGTGCATCCCATTAACTACTTTGTAGTTGGTTGGGAGTTGTTGCACACATTACAAACGTACGACTGCTTGTAGCCATTCCAGGAACCGAACACACATACTTAGACACAAGAAGACATATTTATTCATCATGTGCATTCATAATATAATACACATGTGTGCGTTGTAACTTTCAAGGGGAAAATCTTGAACGAGCCTGTGGAAACCAACTGGTGGATGTGTGGAGGCATGCTGAACATTTTCATTGCGGAGGGGGTGCATTTTCCATTCAAAGGGTTTTGACTCTACACATGTTCTAGATGTCACATGTCTACTGTCACTCAACTGAACCTACAAAGTTTCAGAAGGAAAAGAAACTTGGGAGCCGAAACAGGCAGAAGAAGAGAAGAGAAATGTTTCCATTTTCAGCTGGAAATTTTTACTTGGAATTCAGAATGCGTGACAAAAAAGAGCATCAATAATGGAAGATTTTTTTCTCAGAATTTTATGTGCCTCTTTTTGATGATTTTTTATGTATGTAAACATTTTCTTGATGTGTCTCTAGTCTCTCGTCGACTTTCGGGGAAATGAAAGTACGCACATTACAAGAAAAGAAAGAAATGGCATAATAACGCTAAGTAGATTTCGAAGGGATAAAAATTGACAATAAATTCAAGTTAAGCTAAACTCGTAAGTGGGCAATTTTAAAGAGAGACAAAAAGACATCAAGGAAATTATAGATGCCTAGACACATTCCTTTTGAAGAAAGTGGTAAACAGCTTAGAAAAAGGTGCATTGCATTACAGAAAAATCTACCGGGAACAATAAAGATCAAGGTAATGCATTCTTTGAATTCGAATCGGCTACATTTTTTATTGCAACATATTATTGCATAAGCATGCATGAAAAAAATCAGAATGAAAATAAACAAAAAAATCTAAACCAAGAATTTTCCACATTAGTTCTGGAGGAAGACACCAAAAATTTTATTTATGTTCTTTCGAGATAAAACTAGAAAATGAAACCAAGTTTTACTCTTTCTTAATGCAATCATATTATGCGTACTTGTACAGAGCACATATCAAGAAAAATCAGGTTAGTTCCTAACTGCTCGTTCAACGGTTTTCGATGCAGTGGAAGCTGTGTTTGGTGATGGCTCATGAAGATACTAAAAATGTACTTCTATTTTATTCCATCAGCAGTCATCACAAAATTCACCCCTCCTTCCATCAATTCAATCCACCACCAGGGCCAGCCAGCCGCAGAGTAAAACTTCATCTTCTTTTTCTCAACCAAATTCCCTCTCAAACTTCCTCGTAATGATCACGAATGAATGATTTTATACCAAAAAGGTTTACACACACTGATCATTTTCTGAAAAAAATAAGAAAGACGGAAAATGGAGAGAACCAGCATATTCTTATGTGTATGTAAAAAAATATCCGAGATTTTTATGATCATAGATTCTCACATTCAATCTTCAACGGAATCGTGTATTGTAGGCATTGTTTCATCGACGAAGCGAGCAAGTATGGCAGTAGGAAGGAGGAAGCAAGAAGAAAAACATCGGAACAATAACAAAATACAAGTAGCAAACAGATTTTGTTGATTCTCCAGTGGAAAATCTCATTCCAATAATGCAACAGTGGTGGAGCAGCAGAAAAAGCAGTCACTTGAGAAGTAGCATGAATCAACCCCGTACAAATGTGAAATGACAGTGATAGCGATCCGAAGAGAAGTGGATGTGGATGTAAGCGAAATAAAGTGAAATATAAAAAAGACGACTGAAGAAATGAAAAAATAGACAATGCAATACAACTTTCTTTGCTTTTTTCTCAAGTACCACAAGCAGGAGAAAAACATGGCATCATTTACTGAGATATACATACATACACAAACACGGCTGAATATTTATCTGCAATCTGTACCAGTACCATCAATCCATCCATAATAATGTCTAATGTACAACGAACGAATCAGAGTGTCTACGTATCGCTGGAATATCTAAAATAAAATGGAATATCAAAAAACATAAAATCAAGATGCTCCTTCGCGGCGGTAGTGGTGGAAGTGATTTTTGCTCTCTATTTTCTTTCTCGATGAATATTCTTTGGTTTATGTTTGTATTATACGTAGCCGACATTATGACTACGTCATTTCTGATACATTCTGGTGTATCGAAATGTTCTCCATTTTATATTACATGATTTTGATGATGATGAACCCACAGGAATATTTAACCAGCCCCAAAATTTCTTGAATGGGGTGTTATTTATAGCTAGTCAAGGGACAGTAACGTAACGTAACATAACTGAAAAACAAATTGCGCTTTGCCATTGTTGGAGTTCACAAAAGGCGTAATCTACACATCTCCATTTTTATTTTTGAACAAAGGATTATGGACGGAGGAAAGGAGAAACGTACCAGCATCAGCATCTACCCACACTGTTGACTATCGTTATTTTGGGAGGTTTACGAAACTAGGAAAAAGGGAAGGCTGAAGAGAATAATTCTTGGCTGAAGGAGTGGATGAGGAGAAAGTAAGAAGAGAAACATCAAAAGAAACAAAAAATCCATACACCCAATTGGAAAGAGTAACCGGAGCTTGTATTTACAGAAATCAACCGCAGTAGCAAATTCGGGTATTCCACAAGTATGTTCATCTTAAACACAATGCAAAAGAAACATCTCAGAGATTACAGCTTTTTCTCGGGGAAGTGTTGTATTATGTAATGTAACTTGGCTGGACATTTGGCTGCTGACTCTTCACTTCAGCAGATCTGCTTGTGCAAAATAAACAACGGCCACGCCACACAATCGGCCACCTAAGAAGGAAATACGTAAATGAAATAAGCATAATGCAGATATTTGGGTGTCTACTTAAGATTTTTACGCGATTTGAAAGAAAGGGAAAATGCATTCATTGAATAAATGGCGTACTTTGGCAGATTGTTTTTGTATGCCTACACAACTTTTTCCTTTTGTTACTTAACTAACAAGTTTTAGTGAAGTGGCATAAGAAAGAGGAAGAAGGCAGAGGAGAGAGAAAGTAAAAGTGAAGAAGTCTGAGTGAAACAAATCTTGAATTAGTGGCGTATTGTGTTTGTGTTGCTTTAGCTGAGATTTCGAAAGAATAGGAAGTCTGCTTTATCTGATCTGATCTTAGGAAGAAAAGTACCAGTACATAAATAAGTAGCCAAATCAAAAATGTACATTTCCGCTTTAGTTTTTATTTGTGCCCGATTGGATTTAGAATAACTGAGATTCTAATTGACAGTGAAGATTACAGTACGTAGAAAATTTCAGAAGCAAGAACTTATTATTATACTAATCGTTATGCTGCCTCGAAACACAAAAGATGACGGCCAAATGAACCAACATTTTTTGTTTTAATTTTAATTAACTTCGTTTACAAGAACCTCATTGATCTAGTGAAAAATTAATCTATAGAATTCCTGTACTTGTGGATAAGCGGCGTTGAAGTTTTCATAATTCATAGATGAAGATGAAACTGCCCCTCTCTAACATCTTTCTTAGAGATTTTAAATCTAGCAAATATAAATCTAGTAGTCATTCAAAATTCTACTTCTGATTAAGTGAACAGACGGACCATGACGGACTAATAAATGAAATCTTATAATATTATTGTTTATGCAACATAAAACAGAGATATTCGTTCTTAATACATTTGACGCAAGAAAGGATTAAACAATGCGCTTTATATATGTAGCATTAGTAAATAAAAGCATGACGTATTTCAATAGTACAATATCATTATGATCATTACTGTTTACATAAAACGTGGCATTGTTGTGTCGTGTGACAGAAACATTTCTAGAGAAGGAGGGAAGAATGAAGCAGTGGCGTAATGTAAAGTAATGTAATGCAATACATCTTTATATTGGGTGAGTTATTATACGACGGGTAACATCACACACAATCAGAGAGAGAGAGAGAGCACAAAGCATTTTACTTAAATATGAAATATTATTTTTTCAAAAGCTAAGAAAACATTATAGATATGTCAGTTACTCGAGTTAAGTTACGAGCAAGTGGGAAATTGAATGCTTCTTTTCTTTCTTTTCTTTTCTAGCACGACATAACACTTACTTATGCTCGGTACTCTGTTCTCTTATCCATCCATATTATTATTATTATTGTACCACGATGCATTTCACAATGGCTCACAAAAATATGTCTCCTCTAGAATTACGCATTTACAAGAAGTCTCAACTTCAGAGCTTCAGCTCAGATATGTTTAACTTAATACGTATTCCATATGTATCATGTGTGTGTTGTTGGTGTAAGTAAAGTGTCCTGCTTTCTTCGTCTCAAAAGAAAAAGGAAGAAAAAGTGGACAGAAACTGCTGTGTGTTGTGTGTATACTCCGTTCCTTTTCCCTTTTGTTATCATTGTTATTAGGAGCTAACCATAAAAAATGCGACAAAGCGACATATTTTGTGAAAGCTGAATTGGATTGAGCAGCTGTAAGTAGCTTCGGTTGCGTCGTAGTAGTTGTAACTGTAACGCTGCGCTGCTGGTGATGATGGTGGTAGTAGTGGTGATGTTTCTGTTGAGTAATGCTGTTGCATTGTCATTGTAAATGTAGTAACTTTCTCGTCTCAAAATGGGTGGTTTGTCTTCTTGTATATGTAGCTGGGTAATGTTCAAGTAAAAATGGATGCCCAAAAGTGGTGTGATTTTCATGTTTCGAGTCTTTCCAGAAAAAGGAAAAGGCAAAAGGACAGCGGCTAGAGCAATAATAATACATACAACAAGACTCTTCTTTTTCAGCTAGATACTATACTTCAAATGTGATGTGACACAATGGGGCTAAAAATACTGACTTGTTTCCAAAAACTTCGCCACTTCAGCTCATTCAGTGCTTTTATTTCCTAAGCTGGTAAAGTAAAACTAAAAAGGAGAAGAACTTGAAAATAAAGTTGAGTATGAAATGTATAAGGATGAAGAGAACGGATTTCATCCACTTGTTCATATTTTATTATTATTTGTTTTCAGAATATAAACAAAAATAAAAATAAAGCTATCATGATGACACAGAGGACTTTATGGGGAATGCATTTTTTGCTTTTTGGCTGCAGAGAAATCACAGAGCATCATCATACGTGGTAAATTTTATTATTAGCCATTTGTACGTAATATTAGTAACAAAAATAAAGCTTTCTCATTGATGCATACTTTCCAACGGACATGTGACGTTTGATCTCACACATTAATGCATGAAAGTTTCATGAATGTACATGTACCGGCGAGAGGGAGTTCCGGCTTTCTAAAAAAAATCCCTCCATTTACTTGCATCGCCTCGAATTTTTTCATAATGCATTGCAGAAAAAGTGATTGTTTTACTTTGCTGCACCACTCACCCAATTGAATTGACTTATTTCAGTTTTGTTTCTGTTAAAAGTCTAATGGGTATCACATCATCGCACCACTCCCACTATTTTATTCGTGCCAGTAACTATTAAATTATCGCCACCTTAACCAAATTAACTAACAAGGGCAAATTACCCTTTTTAGTGACAAGCTGAGTTGTGTTGTGACAAATTTTTAGTTTCATGTGACGCAATACGGCCATTATCTTGATCAGAAAGGGAGTTTAACTTAAAGGGCAGTGCCAGTGCGAAATATTTTAAAAGAAAAAACACACATTCACACACACACACACACACACACAAGATCTACATCCATATCCACATGCACACACAGAGAAATTGAGCGAGGGTTAAATGAATTTCTATATTAGAATTTTATGGGCGTTCCAGGCCATTATAAATCTTCATAAATAACACAAGAGTGAGAAAAAGCTTGTCATTTCGTTGGATTTCGTTTTCTTTTTTTGTGAAATATGCCGCCCGTTTCTTTATACTGTATTAACCATTACCCATTACCCTCCACATCTAAAAAGTACTAAGTAGGCTGGAGTTAGAGCATAACAAAACAGAACGAGCCAGAGGGTTTATTATGGCTCACTTTTGGATGAAACCAAAACTGAACTGAGACTACGTTTGTACGAAGAAAAAAACACATGTGAAAAAAATGTGAAGATAAAAAAGGGAGAAATGAAACGAATCAATAAAATAAAGGGAAAGCAATAAGCAATGCGGCTTTTTATTCTATTCGTTTTGTTGGGTAAAACCTTTTCCTGTTTTTACTCTTTCACTCACACTGTAATTCACAGCTTATTTCTTTTCTTCCTAAAAAATTGGATCAGAAAATAATTTTTGGAAAACTCCCATTAATCCACCTCCACCAGTCGACTGGTTACTCAAACCAGCCTTTTCATACATTCAACGCTAACACTAGCAAAAATAAAAATAACGGAGGAATGAGAATGACAGCGCTGCCTACAATAATAATAATAACACTAATACTAATAATAAAAGTACAAACAAGAAGATAGTCGTCCGTTTTGGTCAACTACTAAATAACGCTGAAATAAATGCTGAAAGAAAAAGGGGCAGAAAATGCAGGGGATTACGATACATTACAAAGAACACATTTTTTCTGTGTTAGATTCCTCTGAGTTAGCTGAGCCTCGTTTGTTGGTGTTTATGTGTATATTACTTTCTAATAATAGTAATAATAATATTTATATTTATACATTTCAGACATCACATCGCTCTGTCTGTGTACGGCTCAGAAGTGGAGGTGGAGGTGGAGGCGGAGGTGAATGTGTGAATGTGAAAAGAAAAGTAGGGTGAATTGTAAATACCAAAAGAAGAGTGAACGCACAACTTTAAGTAATGTCTGCTACTATCCTAGAAAAAAAGTGTAATAGCCGATTGACACGAAAATATCCGATTCAATAACACAAATTGATAAGAAATCACAAAAATACTTTCCAATTCATAGTAAAGAAAAAAATGTAGGATTGTCCAACACTTGGATGCTTACACCTTGTACAGTAGTCAAAACAGGATAGGAAACATTCTTCATTGGTATGTGTTTGTACGTGTTTGTGAACAGTGAAGCTGTATTTTCGTTTCTTATTGTGTCCACATTTTTGCTTGAGCAGTTACAAAGTATGCGAATGTTGCAGACATACAAAGGGAAAATCAAATCAGGATAACAAGAAATGTGAATTGCATTCACGTTCTTACTAGATCGTATAACAATTTTTTTTTTTTTTTGGGAGTCAGGGATTGGATTGGGTACGCATTGTATTTTTATATAGTAGTTTTGTACATTCCTAATTGATTTTGGGTGTTTGGAGGCTTTTGCAAGGAATGGTGATGTGATAATGATAGTCATTCTTCCAACCAGTTAAGCACTTTATGACAGTGCTGAAACTGTTCTTGAACTCTATGATTTCCTTTTTTCTTTCGTTGCGTTGCGTTGCATGCATAGAAAGTCTGAATCTGAATCCACTTTGTGCATACCTATATTCATCAACAACTTTTTTCTGCTTTCATACTTTTTGCAGACTAAGTTTTCTGTAATAGTGGAAATGAGAGGAATGGAAATAGAATGGAGGCATAGTTTACTTTACATTTATGCCAGTAAATCGTTACGTTGCCTAATCTTTTTTTCTTCATTCATGTATTCACATCACATCACAATCGACGCAACACTTCTCGTAATGCAATTAGGAGCAGGAAGGAGCACGAAAAAATGTTATTTTTTGCGTGGAAATCTGGATTCACAACTTTATTTATTCCTTTTTATTATATGGGTCAGTTTGTCAGAGCCGAGTTGGAAGATTTTCTTCTAGACATTATAAGCCAAACCGCTTATAATTTAATTAACCTCAATGCACACTTACTTCAATATCCTTTCTTACGTACATGTCTGCCGGTTATTGAGGAGGTGCACGAAATGGATTAATATTTATATCCATGGATCATTATACAATCATTCAGACGAATTGCAAAATGCAACATGATTATTGTTGACTCTATTCTAACTGCGGTTTCGGAAAAAATGCGTTATTTACTCTGTGGCGAGTGAAATGAAATGACAGGCGAAATTTGTATGTTTTCGGAAGTATGAGTGAGTGTGAATGGCGAGAAAGAGGGAATTTTGTTTGCGATTGTGTGAAACCGCAACCGAGAAAAAGGGAGTAATTTCCACTTCCAGCTTTTGTTTGTCACGGAAGGGTGAAACGGTGAAAGCAAAAGCAGAGCAAAGAGCTCACTCAACTCACTCCTGGAATTCTCAACCAGGAAGAGAAAGAATTCTCAACTTTTCACTACGCTTCTTTACGTAACTTTTGTTCGCATTTCAGATAGCTCTGGCTGAATGATGAAATGGAGGCAGAGCTTAGGTACACACCTTTCCTCTGGCTGGTTCGATGATGGTTGGTTGGTGGTGGTTGCTGGTTGTGGTGCGGTAATGTGATGATAGCGGTGGTATACTGGTGTGGTGGCGACGGCTGTGTGTTATGTTATGGAGGAAAAGAGAAAGCTACATTGTGGAAATTTGTTAATTCTACAGTGATTCCTATTATTCGTCCGATGATAATGTAGAAAGTGTAGATTTTCATTGTAAGTAACAAAGCTCATCATAACGAGGAGATTATACGGCACGTATTTATATCATAAGGGAGTCATTCATCTACTGCCACTGCCATGATTTCCTATTGTGTGGTTGCCAGAAATAATAAAAGACTGATCTGATATTTTGACGATTCTCTTCAACAACCTGCCAACCAAAAACCAACCATCAGACTTTTTACAGAAAGAGTCTCGTGGTGATTATATGAAATGAAGCCATGCTTTGGGGTGCTATAAGCACTCAAATTCTCCCGATTATTCGATGCAATACGAAATGCGAGTGAACGAACGTCAAGAGAAAAGTTAAGGTAGACAATAGGCAGCAGATGAGGAAAACAATGAATCTTATAATCATCCACATCGTCATCGTCATCACATCCTTCTTTCAGTGAGTTAGTGATCCATGTGGAATCCGTCCGTATGGAAATATGCATGAAATCCTCAGAGGAACTGGAGGAGGACAGACAATATTTTATATATGCATTCACAATGTTTGGAAAATAGGAGATTCGGATTCAACTTATTTTCATTTTATAAGTTACAGACAGACTGAAGAATAATGTTATAAAGTTATAAAAGTAACTTTGTAGTTAGTTAGATAGATGAAGAGTGGCTTCAGTTCTTTTGTGATGTGATGTTTGTGATCACTTTGGTAAATACCTATGCCCACGCTTAGTTCCTTGTTTAACTAATGTACACTGTAAGTCGGATTTTTTTGTAACACTTTTGTCACACGAAGTATTCATACATTTATACGAAAGATTTTGTTGTTGCAATAATAATGAAGTTTGGAGACTGTACATTCTTATAGCTTCGCTTCGTGATGTGATGCTATCTTTAGCCAATCCGCAGAGGAAGGACGCATTGTTCTTTCTCCATGCTGTATGGACAATTTACCTACTTAAACGGTTTCAAAAGTCACAACATTCATTTGAATACTCAGGCCAGTAATATAAATTCTTTTGTTTTTCTTTACATGCGTAGGTATTTGCACATTACAATTCGATAGTCGCTTGTCGTTGAGTATTATCTGGGTATTAGATTAGTCTCGGCACACACACGGCGACGCACAAAGAAAAGAATGGAATGCAATTCAGGGATGACAGTAAGAGTCGCACGAGACATGGGGAAAGTGAAAGTAAAGTTGAAAAGCGTACAAAATACATTTTCTCTCTTCTTTTTGTTCTTTTTCCCTTAGCATGGGAAAGGGAAGGACGAGCCCCTGCACTTTCCTCACTCACTGCTCAGGCATAGGCAGCGGCAGAAGCAGGAAGGATGACACAGAGCTAGAAATCAGGGGAGAAGTAGAGAAATAATAAGAGCTTTATCGTTGTGCAAATTCCCAGAAGCTAAAATATCTCACAGTGAATGAATTCACATGTGCGTTTTCTATGTAATTGTCTGTGCATGGAGATAAATATGTTTTCGGAGTGAGTGGAGTAAGAGTAAGTATGTTTGCTTTTACTCTATTTTACTTTCCCTTACTTTACAGAGGGAGGACGGAGAGAATGAAAAGAGTCTGAAGTTTTTCACTGACGATACGATGAGTCTCTTAGGATAACCCTTTACGGAGTTACGGCTCTTTAATGTTGTTGTTTTGTTATGCCTTCCCAGTCTTTCCGCCCTTGTTCCTGTCGCTTTCCTCTTTTTCTCCGTTACTGTGAGTCTATTCTACACTTTCGATTTATTTATATCGTCATGTTATCGTCAACGAGTGATTGTCGATTGTGGAAATATACAAAATCTGTGAAAAGGAAGCCTGCTTTGGAAAAGAGTGACTGAAGTGAGCTTGAACAGCAAAATATTATGGCCCATTTATTTATTTACCACTGACGATTTAAGGCTTCGATGAATTTTTGGACTATTTTAGGTGCGTCTAGTTAAAATGTATTTTTATCTGTCAGAAAAATTAGCAGTGACTTACAAATGAGAATTATGAAGTTTTCAGCTAATTTCGATTTATTTTTTTCAACTTCCCTAGAAAACGTAAACGCGATCTAGATGCTAAGTTTTGCCGGAAGGTGCATATATTTATTCCAAATGACGTCAAGGTGGATTATGTTGTATTCCAAGCACGAAATTTGTGTTAGGTGGATAAAGGTCTTTATTGAATAAAAATCGACTTTTGCTGGATGGCTGGTGAAAGTGATAATCGGATTGCTTGCTGCAGGCTTTGTCATGGAAGGATTCACTTCTTATCAAGGCCTTTATTAGCAGAGTAGAATTTTAAACTCTTTTGAAGCGACTTTCCTATAAATAACCCACATGAAACTGAAAAGGTGAAGTGTGAAGGTTGATTTTGAACTGAAACCTTCCTACAATAAGCGAAACGGAAATATTGCAAAAATAGGTAAAAAGAGTGCGATAATTTATTTTTGTAGAGAAAACATCAAGTATCTATATATTTAGTGACAAAAACATATTCTGTTATCTGTCAATTTCTTTTAAAATAACTCTTGTTACTCATATACAGTAAAGTTTCTAATACATAATGAGAGCTTGTGGACTAGATTACATTCCCGAAAATTGGCGGAGGTGGAAGAAGTTTGAGTTTGGCTTTATCTTTGCAAATTACGAAGCATTATTTTATGTATTGTTAATGTGTTAATACTCCCACTCACTGACTCGTCCCGGTTTTCTCGTGATGTAATCGCAATATGATGCTTTGTGTTCAACACTCATTACTTCATTCATTCCATTCTATTCGACTCAAGCAGGGAAAAGTGTACTAATTTAAATATCATCTGTTCTCAAAAACGGACGTCATGTCGTCAGTCAAAATTACTTTGTGTTCTTTTAACCCATTATAAGCAAAACCATGCTTCACAGTACTTCACACTCTCTCTAATCTCATTACTGTAACTGTGACGTAGTAGGCAACAACGGGATTATCGTAAAATTATATTTTATGCATTTGTTTTCTAAGTGAGCTTTGTAATAATGTAACGTATGTAACACTGAACCTTTCAAATATGTGTAAACTTGCGTTCCTCTAACAAAAGAAAGTTGATGTTCCGTTGCTTAAAATCTAATTAGGCATTACAATTTTTTGCCCAAATTCTGTATTACTGTTTGAAGATCTTCTGATTAGTAAAACAATGTAATCACAAAAACGTGGTTACATCAAGCCCCCCTCGAGATACACCTTTAAAAATCCTTAACTTTGTTTGTCAATATCTATAGAAAAAGCAAAAGTCAAAATTACCCAGTTTGTTAACAAAAGTTAAACCGGGACGAAACAACGCTCATCTTATCTTATCTCGCTCTGTTACTCACCAGCAACGAGTCATTTGTATGTATTTATTTTTTAGTTTTATCTCGCGAAGATACCTTTTTTATCAAGGCAAGAGTTATAGATACAGAAATAGGATAGAGCAGCGTAGCATGACGCACAATTTCAGTTGGGCTCATGGCTCATCGTTCAGTGCAGTTCAGGGAGAGAAAGTTTGTCTTGCTACTAACTAGACTAGCTACTGTGCAGGAGAGTGGAGCACGGTGTAGTTTCACAATACCCCGTGGACACAGAACATCAAAGCTGGAGATAACACTCCATCCAAGTAGGTATAGTTGTAGCATAGCATTCCTGGTACAAAAGGGTTGATCGCCCCTTACGTCATACGTTGAAAACCACAACCATTTTTGTATGGATTGCTTCGTAATCAGTCTATTTTTGAACTGATAATTTGGAAATGGGAAAAATTTATTTTTACAACCTTGTTCACACAAACATAGGTTTGATTTGATTGAATCACTTGAGAAGCTTTGACACATAGATAGTGGGCTGAGCTATTACAAAAATACAACACAATGGAGAAAGAGTTTCTCAAGAATTACGCACACAAGGAAAACTTCAGTGAAGCAAAATGAAAAAAAGATTATCTTTCAAGGAAGCAAGTTTCTTTGTGTTTGCATTACACTCCTGCTGTCTATCTATTAACTAAAGGTTTGTTACTTGAGTCTTGAGTGAGTGATATCTCATCACTGATGTCTTTCAATTTGGCGACGAAAGTTACACTAATAGTTTAATGGCTTATTTGTCAGAGAAAAACTGCTTCCGGTTGCATGTTCATTTTCAATAGGCTTTTCACCCAAATCTACACTTAACCAGAAATCTTATTACATATTCATGATGAGCTGGATGGAGCAAGCTGAAACTTTATTATTATTATAAAATACTTTATCGCTTTACTTGCGGGTATCTGTAGCAAGTGGCAAATTTAATGCTGGAGAGTTTTCAGAGTCATCAACAATCTACGTTTTTCTGCGTCATTGGCTTTTCTTGTCTTTTCTAACCACTCGAGTGAGTTGGAAATGTACTGTGTGCCTGCATGTACTTAAATACTATTGTATAGGCTTATCGATCATTCATTTAAATTGTTTACTCGCTGAAAAAGGGGTATCTGATTGCAATAAAAAGAGCTGGAAACGTGACATTTCACCTGAGAACTTGCGTGTACGATTTTAAATAGGAAACCGCTGCGTCAACACAAGCAAGATACGCATCTCTGTAAAATAGAATCTGAAGGGGTTGAATCTGGATGCATCTCTCAGAAACAGCACTGGCGACCTTAAAATGCATTAGCATTCAGTTTGCCCATTTTTCTTTGTCAAGAGATTCTTTCGAGGACGTTTCATTCATTATGCTCGATTTATATGGAGATGAAAATGAATTGTGTCTGGCTGAGTCCAGAGTTGGAAGCGGGACTTGAGACAGTTGAATGAGATCTTACTGTCGTTATTATAATTATTACGAGAAAATGGAAGCGCAGTAAGAAAAGAAGGGGTTTAAAAAGTCAAATTTATTTACATACCTTGTGACAAGACTGATGCCATTTGACACAGAGCTACAATCAGTATTCGACTCCATTTACAAGAGGAGTAGCGGCTAGTGGAGGAGGAAAATGGTTTGGACCCACCATTGCTTCCTTTGCTGCCTCTTCTTCTCCTGTAGCCTTTACTGCTGTTTCCAGTCACTGTGGTGGTTGTAGTTGTGGAGGAGGAGGTGACGGTTACAGTGTCAGCCGTTGTAGTGTCGATGTTGGGACCACCACTGATCCTGGCACTGTCATCAGGAGCACTACTACTAATAACTTTACCACCGTCGCAACGAGACACACAAGGTAAGTGAAGAAGTGAAGTGGAGGAGTGGAGCTCCTGGTAGTGTGCAGGAGTCTTCCGATGACAGTGATAAGTCGTCCGACTTTGAGTTGATGATGAACCCATTTTAACTGCTGTATTGAGATATGACGATGATAATGAGGACGATGACAGGACTAATTGGTAAGATAAAAATCTAACTGAGCCTCACGTAAATACGACGTGGGAATGGGAATGCTGATGGAAGGTAATTATGATGAAAATAGCTGCAAAGTGTACATCAAAAGTGTCCCGGTTCACAAAGGACCTAGGAAAAATGTTATCATATCACGAGACCAAGTGAGATGTTATCTGTGAACTTTCTCATTTTTATGCATGTGGCGAGCCCAGAAGAAAAGGCTTACGCATCATTTGCTGGAGGCTGCTTTGTATTTTATGTCTCTGATGCATGCAGGTCCTTAAGAAAGTTGCGTGCGTGTGGCTGCGGAGCGGACACTTTTCCCTTCGCAAGATGTGTGATGTGATACTGATGACTTTTATTTAGTTGAAAAAACAAGATATCTCATTTAAAGTCGGAGAGAAAAAGTTGAGGTTTTTGTCTTGTTTGTTCTGCTTAACCTTAAAACGCGAAGTAATATTTCTGCAGTTGTGCACTTATAATAACACAAAAGTTTAGAAGAAGACGAAGAAAAGGCATCAACCTTCCTTGAAGAATGAATGAATGAATGACTGTATTACATTACATTACTTCTGTTCCGGGGCTTTTTAGTCTTATGCTCGTCTTCTGCCGGGGAAATGTACACTTTCTTTCTGAAAATGTTCCCCTTGAGCGAAAAACTTGGCTGATGTTATGTTATGTTGTATATTATTATAGTCAAGTTTCCACTGTGTCGTCACTCTTTTCTGGTATTCGAAGAAAAACCAAAAATGTATCTGTTTTCTCCTGCTTTTGTATTTATCGTAGCTAATGCAAACAACGGGGTTGGTTGATGCTGATGATTTTATTATATTCAGACAAGACGGTAGACATTGTAGGTACGTAGAAAGCAAAACTTGGTTTTATGTACTTTGTAATAATGTAATGTAATGGTAATATTATATGAATTTCCGCGTTTTCTTCCTCCTTAGTTGGTATTTGTATGACCGAGTCGTGTCTTCCTCATGTCTCTACTTTTTTGTGTTTTACGTCTTTTTCGTTAAAAGTGGTAAAAGTTGGTGCTCTCAGGCTGAAGAAGGAGCGGAAAAGTAACACATAATAACCATATTTCCTTATTTAGTCAGTCGTCTTGTGCATTCCATTATGAATATAATATGTTTGCATCAAGATTCAACAACGTCTCTCTCTGTACTTTCTCTTCCTGTCGGAGTCCGCACAAAACGTTTTTCTTCTCGTTAAATAACACTATTCTTCCTCTTCTATTTCTCAAAGTAAACTCTGCTGTGGAGCAAGTCTACATAAAGAGAAGTTGGGGTTTTTGTCTCCTTCAAACACTTTATTTCTTTCTACTTGTTATAATAGTATGCAGGCGAATAAGGAGAAACTACAGAGGAATACTGAAGATCATCATATCATCGTCATTTTCCCATCACCAGAAACACCACACGGAGCAGATATAATTTGTTAGTAATACACAGCTTCTCTTCAGCTATCTTTTATTATTACTTACTTTACGTGAGTCTACATTCATCGAGTTTTATATCTGCAGTGGCAGCATCCTAGACAAAAAGGGGATGAAGAGGAAGTTGCAAAGTCACAGTGTGAGTATCCGTTACAATTAGAAAGTTTATGTCAATGATCTTTCATCAGCAAAGCAGCGGTTCGCGGACACTTGGTCTTAAGGTAATGTCATATCGTATGTACCATCTTTTAAGAAGGAAAAGTCAGTAAATGTAATAATAGTAGTAAATATGTGTCTATAATAATACTGGAACAAGTATGCCCTCCTCTTGTATTGTAGTTTCCCTTTGAAAACTTTTTACCAGAAGTATCTTTTTCGACTTTTGTGTGGACGTCTGAGTCTGAGTTGTATCAGATTCGTCCTAAATGAAGAAGCTTTTGCTTATTATATTATGATATACACTCACTACAAGCACTGTTTCAGATTCTGCTTAATTCTTCCGCCCGCTCCATACAACACCCTATTTATTATATATTTAGCGGAAAACAAGAAACCGACCGGAGAAAGAAAAGTGTTATGAAGTAGTTGTTATTATTATAAGTTAGCGAAGGTTTCTTTTTCTTCTAGTTTCTCAAGATTTCTCAACAAGATCTACTTTCCGGACATCTGAACTTCTCTTTTGACATTCAGTGTGTAGTTCAGTAATAATAAGAAAGTGTTAAGTTAAACGCACACTTTGACACAGTCCTTCTTTTTCTTCTTGTGTAAATGAACTTTGCATCATCATCATCAGTGTTTTTATAAATGCAGATAAAAATTTCGGAGTGAAAAGTCAGAAGACAAGGCGAGACACAATATGCTTTTTGAGTACAAAAGCAAAGCAGACTTGAATTTTATTGTGTTTTATTGTCGCTTGCTATTTAGAAGTCGTGATTTTTTTCTTACATCCAACGTCTGTGCCCTTGTCTTGCTTTTAGACCTTGTATCTTTGTTTTGTTCTTTGAAATTGAGAATAAGTACTTCCGGTTTTCATGAAAGTACAATCAAAGTTTCCCTCTTTACATTGAGTCTCTGCTTTGTCTTTGGACTAATGGGAAATGACACACAGTTAATTATTATTCACATAAGTAAAAGGGTGAGTTGACAGCTGGAATGAGTTCAGCAGAGTTTGTCCCAGTTGTCGGAGGCTCGTTTTTCTCGATTTTCTTTTAGGAGCAAAGACACTGAAAAACTGCTCTGGTTGATTTCTTGTGTGATATTAGGAACGATGTGGCACACTGCGGTTTTTAACTTTCAACGAAACACGGCAGACATTTGGAAAGTTCCAAATAAACAATCAGTTAAATATTTAATTGAGCAAGCCCAATTAGTAGCTTTGCCACTTTTTCCAGACTTTCTCCTTGCGTAAGTGATATGTGTAATCCAATTTGCACACAATTAAGACGGTCTATTTTTGTCTCAGTTTTACCTAAGTAAAACTCTTAGCTTGAGTTTTTATAGTAAAAGTGAAAATCGATTGATTTTTCATCCCTCGCCCACGCAGCGTATAAGGTAAATGTATGTATTATGAGTTTATATCTTCCTGAAGAAAACCCCCAGCTTTAAGAGCCACTTTCTTTGTAAAAATCTAGGGCAAAAGTTTACAAATTTTTATTATTGTGTATGTGGTAAGAGAAGAGTTCATTGATGTCTCTAACCTCTCTCAAGTGATCTGTTTTTTACGCACGGAGTCTTTCACATAATGACATCATAAGAAGAGCATTGTGTAAGATTGTGCACTGACTGAGAAGCGAGAGTTTTCCCGAAAGAAGAAAAGAAAAGGGTTGATGACAACGAAAACGATGAATTTCACTCTCTCCTTTCTCTCCTTTACCGATCACGATGCTGTTTTTTATTTCCTCTCTTTTCTTTCCACTGCACCAAGAAAACGATCTTTTAAGAAGAAAAGAACCTCGGCAGCTTCACCAGATTTGCATTATAAAACCCGACAAAGGGAGAAAAAAGTCGTCGAATAAAAATGCGATTTCCGTAGTTTACTTTGTGTTGTGTGGTTGCAGTAGAAAAAACAGATAAATGCGTAGAATAATATTGAATAAAAGTGAATTGAACCTTTGCTTGTGTGTCAATTTGAATTTTTACAATATTTTGTTTTTGTTGCTGAGCTGAGTAGAAAGTACATAGAAATGGTGAAATCACAATGAAAAAAAGTTGGAAGAAAGCCGGAAAAGGATTTCCACCGAAAACTGTATTTTTTCAGGTTTTCACTTTTTGGGGGTGAATTAAGAAAATTGCTGTTTACTGTTACGTTGCTGTTGTGTGTGCAGCTATGTAGTTCATTTATCCCCAAGGCTGACACCAAAGAACTGAAGAGCAGCAGCTCATGCAGGTTTTTCTTTCTTGGCTCACGATTCACCATGCAGTTTTCTCTGCTGATGGTGATCAACACGAACATGGAGAAAGGAAGATTTTGATGAGACCCGAAAAATACTTCCAATAATTTGACAGTTTGTATGTAAAAGATGCACTGCACTTTGTTTATTTGTTGAGCTGAGCTGAGCCATACACGCAAACAAACAGAATGATTCCTTCCAAGATCGAAGAATATTTTTTCTTGCAGTTTCTGGATTTGGATCAAGTTTTATTTATTCTGAAAACGGTGAAAGGGTAAGGTTTTTACACCGGTTTATTTTGTATCGGGTCTCGTCCTGTCCACGTTTATTTTCCCTTTCATTCGATATAATATTGGAGAAAACGGGAAAATTATTCCTTACTTTTTAAGTAAAACCTTGCAGGCATCCAGGGCCTTTAATTCTTCCCTTGTTTGTAAAAAAAGACTGGGAAGATTTGTATTGTCACACTTTTCATTCCCTTCTGGTGTGTCGTGTGAACTGTGTACAACTGCGAACGTGAAGCTGCTGTGAGAGCTTACTTGATTTAGAAGATGCAGTCGAGAGAAGAAAGAAAGAAAAGGAAAAGTCGAGTCGAAGGCTAACCAACCAGCGAGAGGGTAAAAAGGTTGTGTAGCAGTGAGTGAACTGAACTCGAGTGAAACAGGTTTTTGGCTGTTCACCCCCGAATTACCCGAAAGTAAGGAGAAGTGAGTGAGTGAGCGTATAAACCCCGGGGAGTCTCACACCATGCAATTTGTACAACACCGAAACGTAAAATGTGTGCTGTATTTCTGAGTATGCTTGCTCTGAGGCTGGGGCTACATATAAAATGCTGGAATGTTTTCCACTTGGACTGGAGATTGCTGGAACTGGAAAAGAAAGAGCAGGCAGGGAGGAAAAACCAGAGCAAGCTTTGCTCGACTTACGATCACCATAAGCTCAAGCTCATGTTATGTTCATGTCAGGAAAAGCGTGAGTGAGGAGGAAATGTGAGTAAAAAGGAACAAAGTGAGCAGAACGTAGTAAGCCACCTAATGCATGGATTTTCTTAAGGCTGTATTCACAATGTTTTGCCCGAAAATAAACTTAACACTGGCCAGCCCATTGTCGCTCTCACAAATAAAATGGAAATCCGCATCACATCTTTTCGTCATCCCATTTCTTCAACTTCAAGTCTTTTTCTAATGATTAGCTTGGGTGCTTGAACAAAAATCACTTTTATTTTTTACGTCTCAGAGCTAATAATACAACAAATATATCGTTTTACGTTGTTTTTGGTTTTATAAACTTTGTTGTATCATACCATGATACCACCTATTCATAAATTGACTAAATTTTACACATTTTTTTTATTATAATGATGATGATAATTAATAAGATTTCATTAATTTTATTGGTCCTACTGTAATGAATATTCTTCTTTTTTTTCATTAAAATAGGCATCTACGTACTTAATTTTCCAAGTTGAACTAGTACACAGTAATTACTGTTAGTTAATTACATTACGAATGAATGTTATGTATGTATACTTACTGGTACAACACAAATGCACAAAATTTTGCACCAGACGTCAAATTGTTGTATTGTAATGTATTACATTGCATAATGACATGAATGTGTACTAATCTCCCGGAAAGCAGCTATCACATTTGTTTTTCCTTTTGCTTTCAAATGAGATTGTTCCTTGCAATTTGCATAAACATTATTTCGTCATTCTATCTAATAATAGAGATATTTTAAGCTACTTTTTATTAATACAGTCCACAGTTTATTTATATGTATAGTATTTAATAATGTAATATCTTTGCATAAAACCTAGCTATAAAATATACTTAATAGTTACAAATTGTACAACGTAAAATAAAATTATCTAACTTTGACCTACCAATTAAAATATTGTACTGCTCAATCAAAAAGTATTACAGCCTTTTAACAGAACCACAGCAGGATTTGATAATTAATGAGTACATAATATAAGCAATTAAATGCAAATGGCAAATCAGACTTGAAATTGATATGATATGCAAGTGTCAATTAAAATGATATGAGAATGATTGACTCCTCTACTACACCAATCGTAAGAGAAAGTAGCTCATAGTGACTCCGATGGACAGACCCAGTCCCAAAAACGTCGTTACCACACCATTAGCATCTTCCTGGTCCTCGCGAGAAACCAGCCTGAATGTCAATGTTAAGAATTTCTTTAGCATATTAATGATTCTTTTTTTTTAAATGTATGACAAATAAGAAATGTTTTACGTACTGCGGGGCATTGATGAATACAATGTTTGCCAAGTATCCGTTGGAGAACCCAAACAGAAACGAGATTATGGCAAACTCGATGTCCGAGTTGAAAACCACAGGAAGATAGTGTCGAGGCTGAAGATGACACACCATTATCATGGGAATAAATCCCAGTCTCAACACAGCCAGAATAAGAGTCCAATAGGAGGATTTTCTTGGCTATAAGAAAAGAGCCAGACACTTCGTTATTGAGATATTTAAAATTGCGACTTTACACTGCTTTGTGCACTTTATGTTTTATCAAGGACGGATTTCCGTCCTTTGAAGTTTTTCGTGATGAGTCATCAGTAAGTACGGTATGCTTTACCAGTTTTAGAGAGCCAGAAAATATTCTGCCTAAGTAATCCCCACATGCGAAGACTAAGAATGAAACCACAGGATGGTAATATTTATCTGTTGAGAGAACAAATCAAAGCAGTTACTCATCATGATTAATTTATGATGACATTTCTCTTTCATTTTTTTAATCTTTATTTTAAAATTATTACCATTCCAAACAGAAGGGACATCTTCAGATACGACTAGAACAACGAGGGCAGGAAATGCAGCCAGTGTACCACAGAAAGTCAACATTACCGCAACCGCTTGAATCCAGACCTAGGGAATAATAATGTCAATTAATTTAAAAAATCTTCCTAGCTTACTAATTAAAAAAAATCATACCTTTTTAAAAATGAACATCCAGCTCTTCGTTCTTTTCACATCGGGTGGTCGAAGTCTTGCTTCTGGGGGATAATTTTCTATCCATCTGTATGACTGATGCGTCTTGTCACCCACGTAAAACTTGTAAAATATTGTTTTGGGCAAAATAACAGCAACACAGAGGCTAAAAAGCAATGATCCTGATCCTAACACGAAATATATTAAAGCCGACCGTACTTGATCTGCGCCAAGTAAAATGGATAAAATATTTGCACATGAAGCAAATATCCCACCAAGAGCTTGCCCTACATTAAAAAAGTAATTACGGTTACTATTTTAATAAATGTAATATACGACTATGAAAAATTCACAAATTATATATTTTATAAAATACCTGACATGGTTGCGGTTGTATACTCAGCCGGAAATTTCCCAACAATCCCCAAAAGTCCACATTGAAAAAATGAACAAAAAGCTAGAAGGAAAAACAAATTGCCAAAAATTTGTTTTGTCTAAGCTAGTTTGGAAAAGCAATTAAAATATGTATATTATCTATGCTTACCGTTCATAAGAATAACTGAGACCATTGTAACGACAAAAAATTCCTGCTGCCCTGTTCGTTGGAAAACATTGTAATTAACGCCTTAAATAAAATTTCGCAAAAATGCGTATCGACTTAAAAAAAAACATTCATAGACTTACACTGATCCGTATTCACTTGAACTAAAGCGGTTGAAACTAAGAAAACGATGAACGTAATTGCTAAACTTACAATCATTCTCGTATTTGCGGAAATACTAAAACAAGAAATATGTAAAAATGTTATATTTTGTGCTATTAGCAATCTCAATAAATTAAAATGTCCCATGAAACTTTTGTTTAAACTTACAAGCGTGAGATATATGTGTTCAACAAAAAGCAAATTGTTGAAGGAATGTTTGATGCAATTGCTAAATATGATGTGAAACTCGCTTGGAAATGAGTTTTTCCATGTGGAATGTGGTAGTGATCATCGCCCACAGCGTCCCAAGTACCCTCTAAGTCTAAGCCGGTGTCGTTAGATGATTCATTAACATTTCTGAACTTATACATCCAGTACTAGAAAGAAAACCCCAGATTTAAATATTCATGAAAGTAATTCGCTTTAACAAAATTTTATAAATTGCTCGTACTTGGTCAGCATTGATGAAGAAATTCCAGGGAAGCAGAGTGGTTATACCGAGAAAGTAAAATATTACGTAGACTCCCCAGTATCTGAAAGTCGAAAAACACGGTTAAAAAGTGTATTTAATTGCAGCAATGCAAATTAAAAGTAGTTGTTTGTTTTTATACCTGTCCCTCGGCGGTAAACAAGCAATAACATCCCGATCGTCATCCCCAGGTCGTATAAGAGTTTCCTCTAAGGCATCAGTGTCGTGATCCGCATCAGCATCCTCAATAATAGAGTTGATATTTCCTATGTCATCCTGCTGCAAATTAACGCTGGCCATTTCGAGCTCTTCCACCGGATACCATCCGTTTTTACCTTTGGGCTTCCGGACCTTTTTCTTTCCCCGGTGGTACAATACCAAGGTCGAGGTTTCGTCGTCCTCGTCTTCCTCCTCGTCTTCTTCCTCCTCCTCCTAAAAACGGTAACGTGGTCTTTAACACGTTTTCTCTTTCTTTCTTCAAATGACACAAAGTTTAAACTAAACTGCTCGGGACCCAGAGCACAAATTAATTTTTTAACTCTGCTTTCTCTAACCTCCTCGTCGTTTCCTTCACTGGAGTCGCCGTGGCTGAGAGGTTTCAGAGGGTGTGCCAGTTTGAACAAAGTTATAGATATAGAAAAGACGATGGAGAATGTTCAACTTTTTCAGTTTAGTTTATTATTTCATGAAACACTTGTACGAGACAGCATTGGATTTCCTTTGTAAGTATTTCACACACGAACACAATTAATATATACAGGTAATTATAAAAATAAATATCTGCTGAAGGTTAATGAAATGTAAAATCGCTCCAAATAGATATGAAAAGGATGATAAAAAATGAGATGAGATCGTGTTACTTAGATGTTACTGACTCACTCGCGAAAAACTGTTTTAATAAGATTAGCGTTTGAAACACATGCGGATTAATTTTTTCACATTGATTCTCTTACTGGAATTTCTTCACTCTTTTCCTATATCATGTCTGGCTGGACATATTCATCTCCGTCTTTTTGTCATGTCTTGCGCGTTGCGCGTCTCCAGAAGAAAAAAATTGAATGCACTTTCATTTTAGACTTGTGTAGTAAACTACTAAACTGATGTATTTACGTATATGTAGAACGAGGAAAATATTTATCCTATGTCAGCTAAGGTCAGGTCCCCAGTATAATATGTAGTGGCAGAAAAGAAATTCGTCAAACTTTTGTTTCCTTTCCAGACGAAATCTTTTCTTCCTTTCCTTTGCTACTATTATTGTCGATCCAACAATTACGCTTCATTTTACTTTGCCAAAGATGATGAAACAATTCAAGAAAAACAGTTTTATTACGCGTATTTTTGGAAACGGGCTATCCCTTATTTGTATCTTATATGTATATGAGGCGACCCGTGATTTCGATGGTCAATAAATTGTTCCATTACCCTCCCGAATTGCGAGCACAATTTTTATCACAGTGTTACTCACCTCTTTTCTCTAGGTGCCCTGAATGTTCACACTCAGTAAAGAAAGAGCAAACACAGCTGCTGCCTATAATAATCATCTTGGGTGGTATTACTATAAGGCACATAGTAGGTTATAGTATGTAAAGTTTGTTGTTGCAACTTGCAACATCTCAAGTACATATGTGCACATGTACATACAACACAGTTACATTCCTCTGAAGATACTGAAAATATTTGCTAAAAGTATCAAGTGCCATAAATGAACCACAGCCACAGTCTCACTTGCTCGAAGCTCGACTCATGCGTATAAAGAAACAATTTCTTCACAAGAATGACATTTAGGTTGAGGTTTTCATTTATGTTATAATCAGACATGAATCATTAACTACAATACAAATACCGCAGTATTCTTTATATAGAAAAGTATTCTACTTTATTTTATTCTTCATCTCTTTTTGGGAAGCTTTATTGTAGAAATGCCTTACAAAATTATTTGGAAAAGGAAATGTTTCTTTTAAATACAAAAACAAAAGAAATTCTACATGCAAACAAAACAAAATTGTTAGTAAAGGTTTGTTAGGTTTTAAGTATGTAATTAATACGCAAAAATATAATACTACAACAAAATAAGCCTCTTTAAATAAATAACGGGAGTTTTATTGTTGTTTCAATCTCTGGATTATTCCGTTACGTTACTTCATAGCGAACTCGGCTCGGCTTCCAAAATGCTAAAAGAGTGAAAGAAATTCTAATGGGTGAATGTTAGATGAATGTTATGTTAAAAGCTAATGTCTATGAAAATACTACAAAATTACTTAATGATGATAATTAACCAAAAAGCACATTCATTACAAATTACACGTAGCAGTTCAGTGCAACCCAATCATTGTAGCATACGTGACCAATTCCAAGAAGCTGATAAAATATTGCATAACAAATATTAAGTACGATCACCGAAAATTAAAGTAACAGCCGACCCAATATAACCATAATTTACTAATCGTAAGCAAAATGTTCCCAGTACAGTCACAGTCTTTTGCAGATTATCATGACGGGTAAATGACTTGAGCTTCACAACCACAACCTCCCAACGAACTACTGTTCACACTGTCGATAGACGATTCCTCAAGCCCAATCAACAATGCATCCTTTCTTACCTCATCCCCTTCGGGTTTCTTGGACGCGTTTCTGGTACGAATTTTTTGTGCAATGAAAATAATCACTGGTATGACCGGCGTCATGATAGAAACCGCCACGGGCATAACTGAATAATATTAATTCATGATTACGATCAACCTCATCAAAGAATTCTTACCACTATCATTTCTACCTTATAGTAAGTAAGTACCTGTTGTTATATCAGAGTCCGGTTGTCCCAAAGACATTCGCAAAATAAATACCGATAATCCTGTATTTTGAACGCCGGTTTCAATACCTATCGCTAAACTGTCCTTCCAATTTTGCCGTAAAAGAAGAGCACTGCAGGCTCCAAGAAAATATCCTAACCACGGAAGCAGCATTCCAGCAACGCAGATCTGTGACAAACACAAACCATTAAGATTAAGAACGTTATTGTTGAATTCGGCTTCCATAAGAAGAGAACGTGCTACGTGGTAAACATTTACCTGCCAGGTGAATAATTTAAAGATGTAGTAATTTGTATAAATGGCGAAAATGACTATAAATACGATCAAAAAGGCAGCAAATGGTTTCAGCATGCGGACAAGGAAAGCAGCCACTTTCGGAAGTTTGTGTCGAATAAGAAGCCCAACAATCAATGGCACGACTAGTGAAACGGCAAAAGTGGCTATTTTATCATTCGGAATTCTTAAATGCTCTTCACTGGTAACAAGCTTCCCAAAGTACAAAATCCACAGTGGCATCATAACTGAAAAATAATTGCATCAATAATATTACATACATACATTTGTAGATTCTTTTAAAAAGTCACATGAATAAAAGCAAATTCAAATCTTACCAAATGCAGCAAATGACGAAATTGTAGTCATTGTAATGGACAGATTCAGGTTTCCTCCCAAAGTTAACGTCCAAATATTGGAAGCTCCTCCACCTGGAGAACATCCAGTAGCGAAAAGACCTAACCTCAGTGAATTGTCTGGAATGAGAGCTTTGCCAATTCCATAAGCCAACTGAAAGTAAAAATTGCATTCGAATTAAAGGTTTAGTTTGCTTTAGTTTAAAGAAAATATTTTAACGGTAAATGTTTCATTATCCAACCAACCAGCGGCATTATAATAAATTGTGACATGAATCCAATCGCTGGTCCAATCGGTCTCTTCATAGTTTCCTTCACAGCTTGCAAATCCAACGCAGCGCCCATGTTGACATAAATTATTGCCACTAGAGCCACAACACTATAGGTAAAGGCTTTGTCGATCGCCCTGGACTTTCTAATAACGGACACATCGATACACTTTGAAATCACTAACGTAGCATCAGAATCAGCACCTTTCGCACAAAGCTTAGCTCGACCGATAAACTCGCCGGTAACATTAAGATAATAAGACGTTGATTCAAGCTCATTTTCTAAACTCGACACATTTATCCTCTGCGTTTCTGGAGAGACTGTTATGATATTTTCATCGGAAGAGTAAAAGATAATTTCTACAAAGCCTTCATCGTCTTCGACGACTGTTTCCGGTCCCGTTTTATTCAATGACACTTTAAGCTAGAGAATTCATAGAATTTGATAAATAAACCAGATTTTCATATTTACTATTAAAATCAAACAATTGCTTATTTTCACGAACCTCTGAAGTAGAATCCATAATCACTCCTTTGAGGGGGTTTGGTTCAAAGATGACGTTGTACTTCTGGGCAGCTTTCGCCGCGGCGCCAACAACTTCGAAGGACGCAATCCACAGAACACCGAACACCATTAAATACAGTAGTACGTAATGAGCTGGCCATAACGGACACATTATAATTGGTAAAATTGAATTTGACACAACTTCCGGAAGACGATATACAATAATCTCGGCAACTAACTCCTGTCACCTGTTAAAAACATTTAAACACAAATTAAAAATTAAAGGATGAGCAAGTAACGTTGTTAATATTTGCAACCAGTTTTGAGTCTAGATTATTGTAAAATGCTTTTATTTTATTAAATACTGTTGAAAGGAGGGAGAAATTGATCACTACACTGACAATCACAAGGAAATTATAAACTTTTGTTTCTATCACGGAATTCATAAAATTTACTTTTTATGAGTGACATCAAAATGGATCTCGGGTGTGCGTGAGACTGATAATAAACAGATACATTGTTTACCTTACCTGAATAATTAAAAATCACTCAGGCTTTTAACTGTTTAACAGCTTACCTTCTGGAGTCAAAAGCCGGGTCCGAGGTCGTTACCGATAACTGTGATGATAAGATAAAAATGAGTACGTGACTGTTAACTCGTACTCACATTTCCCTAATTGAAATTAATTCTAAGACTCATTTTCGCACTTTTGCACTACGGTAGTTCAAAATTATAATAAATCAAGATGAATGAATTCATTATAAATATTAAATATTAATCACCACAATACAAATATTTCCACACGAAGATTTAATAAATAATGTCTGAATCTCAATCAATTTTAACAATGGCTAATAAATCCTAACAAGGACCTGCCTAAAAAAAGAAAATGAAAACATTTTCATTTCTTCACCTGAACACACATGTGTTTTCATTTTAACTAATCTCAAGCATTTGATCATGTGTGGATTTCACAATGCGAAATGTGCAACATGCTCAAGTCTCACTCAACCTCAAGTCAATTTAATGCATTTTATAGCGAGAAGCCTGCCTTTGCTTTGGCTTGCATATGTGGCCCTGCTACAAAACCAGCCATCCGTGACGAAAGTTTCGTCACGAAACGCAACTTGCTTTGCATCGTAAATCTTTAAATACGATTTAATACTTATCATTCGCTTCCGGTGCCAATCGAACAGTCTTTGGTCGTTGAGGATACTATGAAATGCTTTTTTTACTTAACCTTGAAATGCATCATCTAATCTTTGTTGGAAGAATTTATGTTGGGTTGGGGTATCTTGAGAAAATATTGAATTTATCGATGTAACAACTTCGTACTTTTCTACTTTGATACGCTTTTATAAATCACGAAATATTTACAATCATAATATTTCCTGGGCATAATCATATGCAATAATCATGAGTGAACACGAAATTCTCGAAGATGAGGCGACCACAGCTAACCAGATAACAACAGAAGATCCATCTCAGTCAGAACATTTTCATGGTTCCTTCTCTTTCCCTGCCGAAGGCGACGAGGAGGGGCAACAGGAGGATGAGGATGAGGAGGACATTCGTGAAGAGGATGACGACGACCACGACGATGACGATGACGATGACGGAAGAAAGTCGAAGGGTGGGGATGAGGAGGAAGAAGAGGAGGAGGAAGAAGAGGAGGAGGAAGAAGAGGAAGAGGAAGAAGAGGAGGAAGAACAAGAAGAAGACCTGGCCTGGCCTGGTGATGATGGCAAGAGCGACATAATCTCAAAGGGGGAAGAGGAAATAAAGTCGAAGGGTGATGAGGAAGATGAGGAAAGCAAACGGTCGGTTGTGGAGGAAGGGGAAGAGCCGGAAGAAGGAGATGAGGAGGAAGACACAGAAGAAACACCAGAGTCAACGCCAACGCCAGAAGGTGATGAAGAAGGGGAGGATGAGAATGACGGAGATGAATCTTCAACGGTAGAAACCTCCTATTTGACGGAAGTGGGAAGTAGTACTCCGGAAAAGAAACAAAAAGAAGTGTGCAAATATTCCGATTTTGACGACACTACCATTGGAGGTATCCAGGAGGTCCCCTCGGAATTCGTGAGGCAACAGGCTGCAGAGCAGGAAGAATTCGAGTTGAATGCTCTCAGCACAATGGAATCTCTGGCTCCATTTGTAATCATTTATTTCACTTTTCTTGTCTCTATTTTGTATTTGTATTGAAGAATAATTCTTCTGATTGGTTTTATTTAATTCTCCAGAAATTAAACTGGGTTTATGGGAGATCCCCACAGGTCAATGTCCTGAATCTGACTGGTTTGCATAAAAACCATATTGCTTATACCTCCTCAAATGTTCTTGTCATACTTGATTTTGTGGAAAATGAACAAAAATGCCTTCAGGGCCATGTAAATGGATTTGATACTTTAACATTACAATTCTATAATAGTTTGGAGTATTTGCCCATTGTTGATTTTAATTGCAGAAACACGTCATAACATGCCTGGCACAAGACAAAGAAAAAAGATTTCTTGCAACTTGTGACACCGGCTTTAAAAGTTTAATTATCGTCTGGGATGCTTTAACGGGGTAACTTGACATTCGCTATGCTTCTTAACATTAAAAGTAAATAATTTTTTTGTAGAGAAGTAATTTTATTTAAAATTTCTGTTTCAGGAAGTCTTTGAAATATTTTTCTAATCCCCATGATGGAAAAGGATGTAGCTGTATTGCTTTCACAGGAGTTGACTTCATTCTCGGGACGATTGGTTGTGAGCCACAGGGAAAGCAAAAGATTTGCTTGTGGGACTTCGATTATGGTCCTGGTGGAACCAATAAACGACCCATTGGTAATAAAAATCTAAAATGATTTTAATTACTGAAGTTGTAAGTTATATTTATATAAATATAAAAATAGCCCGTTTACGGTGGATCTTTTAGTGATCGGAGAAGTTCCCAGTAATATTGACATTTTAAGGGAGCTAAGTTTTGATGCCTGCAGACCCGAATTTTTTATAGCCACAGGAGACAAATCCATTCTTTTCTGCACCTGGGTACCTAAATGAATGGCTGAACACTATTTTTTCTACATACGGATGAACAATATTTTAAAAGTTAATTCGTTATTTTGTTTAGATGCGTGAATCGCCACTTGCAGGATCTATGACTGATAAAGATAAGGAAGCGGTCCAAGACAGTATTTTCTTTCATGTGCCACGGAGGCGAAAAAATCACATGGAGAAATACAAAAGGTTTTGTAACTCACTTTGGATGAAAGAAGGGAAATGGGCGGTGACTTCCACTATGGCTGGTAATTATAAAGATTCATTCTCTTCTGTTTAAAAGACTTTACAAATAAGATTCTGATATTTTAAGGATTCCTTTGTGTTTGGACGCTACCGAAGGATCTGGGTTTGGAGGGCATTCCAGACGAAAAAAAAAATATTAAGGAAATCCATCGATATTTCCGATTGAGTGATAGTGGACTTACGTACTTCACTATTCACAAGGAGTAAGTATGTATGATTTTAAAACAGATTTTTAAACACTTTTCTTGTTAAAAAGGTAATGAGAAATCGGTTGAATGCACTGAATAGATTTGTCGTGGTTGGAGATGAAAATGGCATCATTCGTTTCTTTGACCATGATTTGAAGTTACTTCGTTGGACTCAAAATATGTTCATGGGTCAAATTGAAAGCGTCCAGTTTAATCTGAACGATGACTTGCCCATCTTCAAACGAGAAATGCGTACGCTTAAAAATCAAACTTGATTCATTTAATGTTTAGTTTAAAAACGATTTGTTTCCGTAATTTCTTTCTGTAAACCAGGAGAAAAATTTGACAAAAATGATACAAAATATGCGAGGCGAACAAATAACAGCATGGTGCGAGATTATTCTATGGGAGGGACCAAGGACCGGAAATTGTCAATGACCACGATAGAAAGGCAGGAGATGATATGCACAGATTTTGTGTTTAGTTAGTGGTCAAGTTAATTATTATTAATACAAAATAGCCATTATGCGAGAAAGGTGGTAAATTATAATATGACAATATGAAACTTATTTTTTAAATTATAAAGGCACGGTTGGAGGAAACGTTTACTACTATCACTTCAACCATGGGAAGCAGGACTTAATTGTTCAAGGCTCGTCTGGAAAATTTGTGACTTGTGACGTATGTCCTGATACGTAAGTTTTGACCATAATAAAAAATATTATTTCCAGAAGCGTTTTATGTATTTAAAATTGTTTAAACAAAACTTGTTTCACGTTATCCAGCAATCAAGTGGTTTTCTGCACGCGGAAAGGAGAAATTCATGTTTATAATTTTACGACGCACAGATTAGTGTTCACTGATCAAATATTCACAACGCACCACTTGGTAAACACAATGAAGTTTCACCCGACTGGTTTCTTCGCGACATTTGGGCTCATGGATGGTCGGTTATGCTTCCGGAAAAATTTTTCCTGGAAAACGTGCATTGCCCCTACGACTCTCACCACGAGTCCAGTCGTGCGCATCACCTATTCCATTGACGGACTTTTCCTCAGTTATTTTGTACGCCAATTAACAATTAGTACACAGAATTATTATGCCATCTTAAACAGAACTAGTGAAAAACAATTGGAAAACTGGAAAATTTACAGACTCATAACAGAAATGTGGTTTTGCTGCGATATTTGCCAAAAGCGAAATCATGGTCAATAATTGGGAAATGCAAGATTCATGAGATGGATATTTGCGATGTGCAGTTTTTACATGACCCCAAGTTGAAAAGGAATCGCCTGTTTTCCCTTGGACTGGATAAGTTTTTAATTGAGTATAACATGGAAAATGCCACTCAAGGATCCACCTTGGGGCTCAGGGTTCTGAAAATTATGAAACTAGAGGAAGCCTGTCAGCCAACGGCTTTTGTGTTTGATGGCCCACCTGAATTTGGAGCAGACTGTATCACATTTACAAATACTTTGGTAATAAATAGCAATAATAATAAATATGAACTGAAAACAATAAAAAAATAAAATTACATCTATGTTTGTCGTTTTTCATAGAATAAATTAAGACTGTTCCAGTACGAGGAAGGAAGGGTACGCCAAACTGTCGCAGGTCCCATTTTTGGCCGCGACTATGCAATCAATAGACTGATTGAATTTCCGGCCCAAATGAGTGAAGATCGCTTTAAGAAGTTTCTTATATTCGTGAGAGGAAACAAACTGGGAATTATTGACACCCCAATCGGTATTTTTAAACTGGCTTGATTAATTTGCAATTACATCTTCAGGAACTTTTGAGTAATCAATCATGTATACACCATTTTTATAGATGGAAATCCTCACAAGTACATGGCAGTTTTCACTCATCCTGACCACATTATTGACATTTGCGTCAGCCCTACAAAATCACAGATCTTTACCATTGGTCATAACGATAACTCAGCACTTCAGTGGCAAGCCTCGCCGCGAGCTGTGGAAGCCTCGGCGGTTATGGGAGGTGCGGGCATCACCCCGTTTTATTACAACATTCGTCGTTATTGGGGTGGACCTTGCGAAGATATTGTGAAGGACATTGACTTGATTTTCTTCTTTTTGAATCTGAAACGAGTCGAAGTCCAGGAGGATGTCATGGGCTTACCCCAGACCATTCGGATAAAAGAAATCGCAACTGTGTGCCGTACTTGTGGATTTTATCCTTCAGATTATGAAGTAATCTCACTTTTACATATTTATAGGTACATATTAATATGCGTTTTTCAACCTTTTCTTTAATTGATCTATTTATTCATCTTTGCCCAGATTGATTTAATGATCGATGAAGCCCGTCGAATAACTGGCGAGAAATACACTGACGACGAAACAACCGAGTTTGGATTTGAGGATTTCATCAAATTATTTAGCAATCATTGCTACATAATTACCGAGTCGGAAGTGGAGGATGCGTACCGAGTTCTTGGATGCGATCGACCTTCGCCTGATGAATTGTTGAATGATTCGTTCAATGCTCATGTGTCAGAGTTAAAACCTGAAGTCATTTATTAGCAGCTAATTATGTTCAACCTATAATTTGTCATTTCATTTATTTTACTTACTTGTAAAAACCGCAGAATAAAATGAGACTAATACTTATATGTGTGCATAAATGAAAAACTGCTTTCCCTTGCAAAGCCGCAGTTGTTTGTTGTTTTCAATGTAAGATTTATGATTATTATTTCATTTTAAATACCACTCGACAAACTCGACATGAAATGAAGGCAAAGGCAAAGCTCCGCTTCACTCCAAGATACGGAATGTAAAGGAGAATTGAGAAACTTAAATAGGCAATGGAAATAGTATCGGCATCGGCATGCTTCGGGTTCGGCTTCATGTTTTTATGTGGATGCAGTTGATAAATGTGGCATGAAAATGTGCGTGGTGGTGGTATACGATATTAAGAAATGAATATAATTACTACATATTTATAGGAGGTTATAAAACTGGAAACAGTGGATAGTAGTAGTGGCGAGCTTATTTTATCGCTAAGCACAATTTTGTTTTTCATGCAGTCATAAAGTTGGAGCAGACCGAGAACTGTTGCAACTTGCTGAAGGTCGAACTTCAAAGTCAGGAAAGTGTTCAGATCGGCATAGCGGCTTGTTGAGTGAGAACTGTATCGTAATCGTGTTTTTATGAGACAGTTTTCGAGTAATTAAATCGTAAGAAAGTTTTGATTTTTATATTCAATTTTATTACGTTGTTTTATTGGCTTGTAAATAAATAGTTGGCAGCAATAGGTTTTTACTGCATTTTGTTGGTTTTTAATATCAAAGTTATTTTTGTCTAAAGATAAATTAAACTCTACTTTAATTATATTATAGGTGTCAATTAATGTTTTATTGGGTTTTTATTGTAATAGGTCAGGTCAACTCAGCCAGCAAAAATGATTCCCAGTGCTGTCAAAACTTTGGTGACATCCACCTCAGGGGCTGCGAAACGCTTAGCGGGTAAAAACTTTTCTGCTGCAGCGGCGGCTCAAGTCAAGCCGAATCCAAATCCGGAAGTGCAGTATACCGGGGTAAGACGTTTTTGAAATTTTTTTATTTTAGTGGTTGGATTTTTATTAAGCATTTCACGGCATAGATTCTTAAATATTTAGGCTTTTTACTTTTTGGCTTTTGAAGCATGATTAGTTTAATGTCACTGCAATGCGAAATTATTATCTTTATAACCGACTTAATCAGGTTTATTAGGGACACCGGCAAGGTAGTATGTATATAGAGCATCTTAAATTCTAGAATTTTGTCTCATCTTCATTAAAAATATTCATCAAAAATGTCTGTCGCTATCGGCTATGTTGGCATTTTTTCTTGAGTGATATGACATTGAGTTTGAAAACAAGTCCTGTGACAAACATTCCACTTCACTTTTATTGTGATTGTGATCTGATGTAAAGAGTATTTATTTTCACATATCATGATATCATATTATATTAATGAATACATTAATAAAGTAATTTTACTGAAAGTTAGTACGGGTTTGGCATTTTAGGTGTTGCATTGTATCCTGCATTTTTGCATTATTTTAACAAACTAGGAGGATGGAAATGGAAGGCGTTTAGTATTTGTATTGGTAGATAATTTTTACTTACTTTTTACTTACTTACTAAAGTAAGTAATACTTTTACTTTATCCACATTCAGTTTTACAATCCGCTTAAACAAAATGTTTGTCATTTTAGATCCAGTCCGGTAGTGTGTTATTTTGATCATCATGATAGTTTTACCTCTATTACCTGTTATCCTTGAGAATTTTATTTCATGGGCTTCATTTCGTTTATGGTATTACTGACAAACTGACATGACAGCAGAATGCAGTCGTGCGGATTTTTTTTACTTCCAGAAGCCAGCTTTCAGGCCAGGCTTACTTTATTTAGTTTTAACCCATGAAACTTTGTCTACTTGCGGTTTAGTTTTTAAGCGTCTCTTGAGTTTCTAAACCGTGAGACTATGTAAAATATTTTATCTAACACATTTCACAAATCCTGTGCGCTTGCTTCATGCTTGACATCATGCCATGCCAGTCATAGGTAATTCTTTAAAGTTCATCATACCAAATTAACTCATCAAGCAGCTTTTTGTGTATGATGTGTGAAGTGTGAATTGTGAAACAAAAAATAGGAGGCATTCGATGTCGATTCAGGTTATGTTCGCGTCTAGTAAGACAATATGACTTTTCATAACATATCTGACAATTTGACTAGGCAGAGTAGTTAATTACGACTATTTTCCTCATTATTTGGACAGTGAATATTTTCAAACGCTTAACATTATATAAAAACATTTTCATGCTATTAATTTTGTTTTCACGTACATATGTATTACAACTTGGAATATTTTAGAACTATGTATGTTATGTAAAAGTCATTTTGATATAAGGAAATGCATGACCTGTGAACTTTATGAAATGATTTTTAAACGGAGCTCTACTTAATATAATTACACATATCAAATCATTCCATGAAATCACACCTATAATTCCTAAATCTTAGAAGAGAGATAAAGGTTTATACAATAATTATTAATGGGCATAGGTTTTTATTGCTGTAATTTTCCGTATCACGAAACGTTCATATATCTCAACTGAAGATAAATATTTTCAATGGCTATCTTTAAAATGTGATAATAATCACATGAAATCAAAGTGGGTCTGGAAAAATCCGGACCGGCCTATAGCTTACATTGACTTCAGATACCCGTGAAAGGAAAAGTTTGACCAATTCGAATCAGGACAAGATTTATATTATTTGTAACTTATACGATCTCTTAACAGAAATATTAATGGTAGATGTAGTGCGCGGTTTTAAAAACAATGTGATGACTTTTTAGGTTAAGGATCGCAAAGCTAACTAAATGTTTTCATTATCAATCAAGTTTTCCTTTGCACTTCATAAAACGAATTGATTGATGTTAAGACAAGCGTGGAATGTCATGCCATAATGTTAGATAAAACTTTTATACTAAATAGTATAACTAGCCAGCCTCAAATCAATCAGATGTCAACTAGTTACCAGTTTCTAATTAATCTAACAACTTTATGATAAAACATTGAGAAATGAGATTGGGAATTGAGACTGTTTAATAACAGGATGAGATGAATTGTCACTTCAACAATTTTTTTCTATTTTTAAACACAGATTTTCATCAACAATGAATGGAGAAACTCAGCCTCCGGAAAAACTTTCCCTACTTTGAATCCCTCTACTGGCGAAAAGATTGCTGATGTCCAAGAAGGAGACAAGGCTGACGTGGAAAGTGCGGTGAAAGCAGCGTCAAATGCTTTCAAGTTCGGATCGGAATGGCGTACGATGGACGCCTCCCGCCGAGGTGCCCTACTCCACCGTTTGGCTGATCTCATGGAACGAGATCGTTTATATTTAGCTGTAAGCTTGAATTAATACACAAGATCGATGGAGTAAGAAATCTTGATAGACAATTTTCAACTTTTTAACTGCCTAACTTTAGAATCTGGAAACCTTGGATAACGGCAAACCATTTAATGACAGTTTTCACATCGATGTTCCCGCATCAGTTGCAGTACTCCGGTATTACGCTGGTTGGGCTGATAAGGTGCATGGAAAGACTTTGCCAATGGATGGGGATTACTTCGGGTATACAAGGCATGAACCAGTGGGCGTTTGTGGACAGGTGCTACTAATTTCATTTTAATCTTGTTGTTAGAATTACAAAAGTATTGTTAATTTTGAAAAAAAATGTCATCATATTATCAAACTTAAAAATCTGTGGCAGATCATTCCCTGGAACTTCCCCATTTTAATGGCTGCCTGGAAGCTCGGTCCCGCTCTGGCAATGGGCAACACCATCGTTATGAAACCCGCTGAACAAACTCCACTCACTGCATTGTACATCGCTGAGCTTGTCAAAGAGGCTGGATTTCCTGCCGGGGTTCTGAACATGGTCCCAGGATATGGACCAACTGCTGGTGGCGCTATTGTGAATCATCCACTGGTCGACAAGGTCGCTTTCACTGGATCTACTGAAGTTGGAAAAATTATTCAACAAGAGGCTGGAAAAACCATCAAGCGAGTTACTCTAGAGCTTGGAGGAAAGTCTCCAAATATTGTCCTCAAGGACACCGATTTGGATTATGCTGTCCAGATGTCACATTTTGGTCTTTTCTTCAATCAGGTACAATCACATTTACAACTATAGTTCTATTTATATATAACTTACTGAATTTAATTGGATTCGACTTCATTGAAAAATTAGGGTCAATGTTGCTGTGCCGGCTCAAGAATCTTTGTTGAAGAAAGCATCTACAATGACTTTGTCGAAAAAAGCGTTGAGCTTGCAAAGTCAAGAATTGTTGGCGATCCCTACGACCTGAACACAACCCAAGGACCTCAAATTGATGAAGAGCAATTGTCTAAAATCCTGAGTCTAATCGATTCCGGAAAGAAGGAAGGAGCAAAACTTCTCACTGGGGGAAGCCGATACGGAGACAAAGGTTATTTCGTTCAGCCCACCGTCTTTACCGATGTTCAAGACAACATGAGAATTGCGAAGGAAGAGGTACATTTACAATTTTACGAAACTTTTAAATCAACCAGGGAACTTTTCATTTACAGTTTTTTTTTCTTCTTTTAATGTCCACTCAGATTTTCGGGCCAGTGCAACAAATCTTTAAGTTCAAGAGCATGAATGAAATTATCGAGAGAGCTAACAACACCATTTATGGACTTGCTGCCTCCGTTTTTACGAAGGACTTGGAAAAGGCTTTATATCTGTCGCAAGGTCTTCGTGCGGGAACTGTTTGGTGAGTATTAGCGAATTATCAATGCGTGGGTATTTATACGGTTATATATTTATATGGTTAAAATTGTATACATTTCTTAATTAAACTAATATGGTATATTACAGGGTGAACTGTTACGATGTTTTCACACCACAGGTAAGTGTTTCTAAAAACTAACTTTAATGCAAGATTTTATGAAGAATAATCGGGGTTTGTGAAGAGAGTTAACTTACAAAATGGTTACCTTTTTAGACTACCTTCGGTGGATTCAAGCAATCCGGATTTGGACGGGAACTTGGAGAGTATGGACTTAACAACTACACTGAAGTTAAACAAGTAACTATTAAGGTTCCACAGAAAAACAGTTAAAAGACTACACGGTACGATGATTGTTTGTTATAATAAATTATCGTATTAGCCAGAAAAACATGATCATTTGTAATCCCTGCAGTTAAAATATACTCTAAAATGATATTTTTGGCAAAACTGTTTGTTTACCTGGATTTGATTAATTCATTCTAAATAAAGTACTGAAAGTACTAAAATATTGAAAAGATTTTTCACGTGGTTTAAAGTTTATTATAATTTCACCATTAATAACATCCCTTAATATTAAATACCTACATAAAACAATAAATGCATAGATATTGAAAGTGAACATGAACAGTAGAAAAGCAACTTGAAATCGTTAACACTTCTTAAGTATTGTTAAAATTCAAACATCACTTACAATTAGTTGAACAATTTTATGCTATGAAGAACGCAGACTTTTCAGTGACGAAAAGTTTTAACTAATTAAAGTTATTAATGCCAACAACCTTTTAGAGAAAAGGTAGGCGAGAGTCAAGCAATTTCCTCATGCAGGTAATTTAGAGAGAGTGAAGAATGTCAAATGAGTTTTTTAATAGTAGGGTCGCCGAGGGTTATTCTGCAACAAGAAACAACGACTGAAATACTCAATTTTCAACTCGTAACTGCTTTTAGAAATTAGGATTTAAATTTACCAAGGGGTTGGGACGAAATCTGTATGCCAGCATCATCCTCTTTCGATACGCCGTATACTCATCGTCCTCCTCAGTCAATTCACTGGGTTTTTCAATCCCCAAGCCTTGCTTATCGCTAACAACATTCCCCCTGTTCAAAACACCCGAAAATATTTCATTTAGTTCAAAAATCTTGCTTTCATTGTTCTGTTACACGACAAGAAATAATTTCAAAAGTTTACTCACTTGTCAATTGGCGCAGTGATACCTTGACCGTCTGCACCTAAACCTTGGCCATCAGACCATCCCATCTTCTGGAGCATTTTAAAACCGATATTATCCTGTTGAATCTTAAACTCTTGATAATCACTCTGATCCAGTTGACGCCCTTCCTTTACTGCTTGGTACTAAACAGTGAAAATGAAAAATCGAGAAATTACTACTTCAGTAAATACCATATTCTACCTAGACATTTGTCATAACGGTCGGAGGGTTCATACTTAATAACTTTAACTTTTATTTATTCTCTTTCGTACATTCAACTGTGTATGTACATCATCATATTCTACCTACTTAGAAACAGACACAATGTATACCTTTTCCATGAATTTACTTAATTCGTTCGGTGGAAGGAAATCTCCTATGTGATGTTTCCCCTTTGCTTTCTGCGTCAAGTCATCTGCCCACCTTCTAGTCTTTTCCATTTCTTTCATTCGTTGTTTATGCTCCCATGTACCACCATCTACTTCTTCGTCGCTGTCATATTCATATCTATAAGCAAAGGCAAAAGGACAATGTTCAATAAAATATAATCATAAAATATAATTCAGTCGAGAGTTCGGGGAAAACCTGAAAGTTTTGCAATATTTACTTCAATTTTCCTGCTTTTTCAACCGCTGCATTCTTAGCCTTTTTCTGTGCGATTTCCTGGAAAACGAGGTTCATTTTGTACGCTTCTTCGCACTGCTTCCACTGATCATTATCCAAGTCAGTGGTCCCATACGCTTGCTTTGCATATGCTAAAAGTTGCGGATTCGTCCTCGTCACTTTATTACCTGATGATGTTGACCCTTCGATAGCAATAACTGGCATTCCCATCATCGTCAAACCTACTGGGGGTTCCACCTGAAAAGGTTGCCCCGAAGGACCAGGGGCGGGATTTATCCAAGGGTTTTGGCCTTGTGGTGAAGGTGATGGTGCATCTGTAAAAGATTTTCAACGATACTTTACTCATTTACCTCTTAAAACACAAACGTTTAAGAAGCAAACTTTCTGACTGTATACCTGGAGCCGCAGAAACAACACCAACCGGTGGCACGCCCCCACTTTGTGGTCCCCAACGGCTTCTTCGTTTTCTCTCCCGTCGAGTTCTTTCGTCTTCTTCTTCATCTGAAGAAAACTCGCGCTTTTTAACTGCAGAGTCTGTCCCGTATTCTGATTCATATTCCGACTTCGGCCTCGTCTCACTCCCGTACTCAGTTTTAATTTCTTTTGGCATACCACCGTATTCGTTGGTGTCATCTCTTGAGCCGTTGTCATTTTCTGTCATTCTGCCTCCATAAACGAAACCATGTTCCATGGACTGTCTCCCAAACTCTGCCATGCTGCCTCTTTCTGATCCATACTCCGATTTTCCCCCGTACTCAGACACGGGTTCTGACTTTCTAAATCCATATTCTGATCCTCCAGGTATTCGTTCGTCACGATCTCCAGACCCGTTGTCCATTTTACTTCCGTATTCAGAAGCAGGTTCTGATTTCACAAATCCATAATCTGATCTGGGTCCACCGGCAGGGCCGTATTCGGATTTTCCCCCGTACTCTGAATCATGCTCAGTCTTGGCACTTCGAAATCCTAAGCCACCACCTCCATATTCCGTCCTGAGATCAGTGTCGCCCTTTCCACAACCAAATTCGAACTCTGGCTCTTTCTTAATGGGTGGAGCTGGAACTGAATTTCCAAAGTTTCCAAAGTTTTGCTCCTGCTTTATTGACATTACTAAATCTCTAAATCGGCGATATTCAGCTGAATCTGGTCTGTACAAGAACCTTTTAAAGTAAAAAACCAGTCAAAATTTCAAGTTAGTCTTCTTACCAATAGCATTGTAAAAACATTTTTAAGAAAACACAGTGTTCCATTTACCACATTAATGGATCTCCTTGACTTGTCATCCTAGCTCTTTCTTCCACATCGTCACCCTCCGCAGCAATTGTCATGGCCAAAGCTTTGACAGCGGGAGATGGGAAACTTCCAAACTGCTTCGGCATCCCGTTTCCCTCAGATTGATTAACCGGTGGTGGAGGAGGAGGAGGTGGCGGCGGTGGTGGTGCTACATTCCCATAAAATGGATTGGCGTGCATCTGCTGATTTTGCTGGATTGGCGGAGGAGGTGGTGGTGGTGGGGGTGCAGCATGGTAAAAGTTTGGAGGTGGAACATTACTTCCTTTCACAGGTGGAGGAGGCGGTGGCGGAGGTGGAGGGAGTTGTTGAACAAGATGGGCATTCGGAGATAAGGATCGCCCGCTTGCTTCCGCATTCAGAATTTTAATGATTGGAGTGATTGGTTTTGCCTGTCCATATTCGCTTTCCACTTCTTCTTTTATTGAACTATTCTGTTCCTCTTCTTCTTCTAATTAATTTAAAACGGAACAAAAAGTGAAGTTAGGTTGACCCGAAAAGCTCAAATGATTTTCAAATTTAACGATTTTAATTTTACGTACTTTTTTTCATGGCTTCCTCCTGCATTTTCCGGAATTGTTCCATAAAGCTGCCGTCATTAGAAAATACATTCACGACAGATGGCGCAGTTTCCACAGGTTCGGGATCATCATCTCTGCACGCATACAATAACAAGATATAAGAATTCTGCTTCAAAGAACACAGTGCAATAAATAAGTTAATTTGTAACTGCAGTTCGATAAATTGACTCGATTTAGGACTATCGAATCAATGTTTCAGCGTCAGTCTTCACACCAGCAACCCCAAACAGTGGAAGAATCAATCGTACACCACCAACCCTGATCACCCAAGTTATTTCCAGGAATATTCACCTTTGCTTATTTGTTGAAGCGGAAGCACTCGAAGAATTGGAATCCCGACCTACGACTAGATTCAAAACCACTCAATCTCCATTCTCTATGAGTGACAGCTTTCGTAAGCCATCAATCATCAAGATATGGTTTTAGTTTAAAAGCCTAAAATTTATCTACCACTAAATGTTTAACTAAAGTCGAATCTTATCGTGAACGATTTCATGCATGCATCACCTAGCGTTAAAATTTGTACACTGCCTAACTAAACTTATTGTATCCGATCGTTCATTGTGTACATTAATGTGGAATGGAGGATGTTGTGCCAAAAAGTTTAGTGTAAGGATTTTTATTACTTTTACTTTTTATTATTAGGTAAATACCAAAACTTTTCAGTGATAAAAACCACACTGATCTGATCACGGTCACAAAGGCTGGAGGTATAGATTATGAATTACATATCTGTCTGTGTCACTTCATATACCGACAAACTTGCTATAACCGGAAAAGGTCGATTAAAAACCTACTTTAATTATCTAACCTAACTAACCATATACTATGTGCAAAAAAATTTCATTTGTGACATTTAACGTGACCTAAATGCTATTAAGGGGTAAAGCACCATCATTAAACATACCAGGTGGAGAAGATGAGCCCGACTCCTTCATCAGAGCTTCCATGGCTTTACGTTGGCGTTCAGCCTCCAACTTGGCCTGGATCTCCATTTTTTTCTGTTCAATCAGTTGTTGCTGCTTGCTCATTTGCTCCAACCTGTCATTTCGGTTATTTCCTCGTCCGTAACCGTCATTGCCTGCTGTTCTCCCGTAAAACATGGTCAACGTCGGCCACTCGGCTAGAGGTTAACCAGTCCAGTAGTAGTGAATCTCCAATCTCCTCGGTTCCGTTCTAGCCACTTCCGGCCACTCTCAATCTGTATTCTTAAACAGCAAAACAGTAAATAATTTAATTAAAATTAAACCGAGTAGGTACTAGGAGCGTTATTAAATAAATACACAAATTAAATACTTCACAATTCTAATATTAGATTCACTTTCACTATAAACATTTACCTCGATCAAAGCCTTAGGTCCTTTCAAAGTTTATAACTAATTCTACTAAAAAAATGAATAGAGTTTTAGTTTTAGTTTCAATTAATTAATTAACTAAATAAACTATTTAAAGCAATTCCTTGAATTGCCTTCGTTTTTTACAGCCGACTCTTCGTGTATTGATTTTTTATCGGGTTCTTCTTGACTACTCCAGTGCAGTCCCAGTACTCTGCTCTGTTTGTTTGTATCAGATGTTACGGGTTTTTGGCGGGAATCAAATTCTATGACATTCTCCTCAATCACGTCACTTCTTACACTTTACACATGCATTGACAGTGAAAAGCTTTCACCATATCGGTCAAAGTCACAGTTAAAAACGGTTAAATAAAATGGCGACACCTCCAGTACCGCTGGTCAGAGCAGCGGGTCTAATCATTTTCAGAGTGGTGGAGAAGTTTCAGTACCTCATGCTACAAACCTCCTACGGTGTTCATCACTGGACACCTCCGAAAGGTTGAATACAAGCAAATTTAAATAAAAAGAAAGGATAATTGAATTAATGCTAATGCTAATTGTCCTCTGATAACTTTCCACAGGACATCTTGATGACGGGGAGGATGCCATCACTGCAGCAAGAAGAGAAACTGAGGAGGAAGCTGGACTACCGGCAAGCTCGTACGATATTTTGCAAGGAAATGACTTTCCATTTGTGCTGGAGGTGCGTGAAAAATTGTGAATTTCTGCTGTGATTCGGATGTTTTATTTATGTACAAGTCAACGTCATGTAGTGATATATCATTTATATATTTTTACTTTTTTAATAGTATCCGGTGAAGGGGAAACCAAAGAAGGTGGATTATTGGGTGGCGCAATTAAAGAATCCCGAAACGCCAATTAAACTTTCAGATGAGCACCAAGACTTTAAGTGGGTTGACGTGAAAGCGGCAAAGGAACTGAGCGAAGACTACAAAGACTTTCAGCAACTTTTAGACAGGGTAGAAGAATATTTGCAGGTTAATGTTAAGAAGTGATTTTCAATGCATGTGTGACTGGATGATGCAAATGATAATAAAGTTAACTCAAAATATTCTTTTGTTTGTGTAAGAATTTTGTATAGTAAGTTTATGTAACATTTAACTTATCATCTACGCATCCTTTTATGATCACATAATTAAACGATCTGATTTGTGTGCATCAGTTCCAAATTACTGATGTCTTTCATAATACAATTACATTTATGAATGATTAACAATACATAATATACATACATTAATTAATAAGATTGTTAATAATAACAATCACTTAAATTCATCGAATATATTTTCTGCTATAGTACAGTCAGATTTAAAAAATACTTCCGCCAGGTTTGGGTTCATAACTCAGAAAGTATTTCGAATATTTTCATGAAACCAAAACTGTTGAAATCTCAGAT
>VYYJ01000049.1:0-135408 GCA_021029165.1 Cyphoderus albinus | reverse complement strand
GCATCCAGCGAAATGATGGAGGCGTTTTCGCTTTTGCCTTGATGATGGTCCAAGTCGAAAATATCCATCCAAAGTACCTTTACTACATTGCAATAGTTTGCTTTCCGGCTAATTCTCATTCTCACAACCCGTTTTGTTGCGCTTAGAATAGAATTTAGAATTGTTCGTGGAAATTCTTCAGCCAGCCGAAAAGGCTTCGTTCAACTTGAAATTCAACTTCAGACTCAACCGGACCGCTCTAAACCGAAAAATAATCAGTGTGGTCATGCCATTACATAAGTACAATAAATAAATATATTTTATTTCCTAAGTAATTTAATGGCTCGCTTTACTTTACCCAGCCACACAAAAGAAAAAAATAATACATGGGACGGAGAAAAACCTTTTTTCATTCTGCTGGTAGTAAAAAGTAGTAAAAGAGTTTGGAGCTTTCCAGGATTTTTTTGGTAGTTGGCTCGCTTCACTTTACTTACAACAGCGTCTACCTACCATCATTTTTATTTTTTATCATGATATACTTATCATCGCCATGGCCATAGTCATGATTATCTATCACCAAAAATTTTTCTGGAGTAGATGTGCATAGAAGGCTGGGATGGTGTGCCACTTTTTTGTTTTTCAAAAAGAAGGGCCACTTTCCAGAAAGAGCGTTGCCTCTGCTGTCGCCGTTGTAAAGTAAAATAGAAGTGGAGGTGGAGAATTTTTTTAGATTCTCATTCTACTACAATTTTTGCTACTTGCTACACTAAATGGCTCTAGGGCAAGAGAGAAAAGAGGGATCGATGAGAAGTGGGAGCAGAAGGAAGCGAAGAGAGGGAGGCAAGCAAAAGAGCCGAAATTAACTGCACTCACGCATTACACTCACTCCGGGAAACTGAAGCAGTCTCCAGCTCCATCGAGCAAAGGCACAGAGGAGCAGAGTCACAGCCTCCATTTCATTCGAGTGTGGTAGTGCCGCAGTTCTTGTAGTCTTCTGCTTTCCTCCATCCTCCTTCCCTTTGCCGGCTCTTTCGGAGAATTTTGCGCTTGAGAATGTTGAATGTGATAAATAGTTTTGTGAGGCTGGCCATGTGAATGTCGATGGATGGAAGTTAGTTTCAGCTGCAGCAGCAAACTAAAGTAAAAAGCATGGATGGAGGACCCTGAACGCTGCTCCTTGCTGCAGAAAATGGAGGCAGGGGAATTTTTATTTTATTTTATTTTTTCGGCTTGAGACGAGATGAGCAGCATTTTATTCTCTGTGTTATGTTGGTGCGCTGAGCTTAAGCCGGAGCATTGAGTTTGAGTCGGCTTCAAGAGGAGAGTTGAGAAGAGAATTAAGTGATCAAATTTTGGAGAAATGGCGAAAACCATTTTGCCCAATTACAAGCATTTGCTTTTACGCTTTCCATCTCCTCCTCCTCTTCAAAAATTCTCTCTCGCCCTCTCTCAATCTCAAACACTTTTCTATATATACATAGCTATGTATGCTGCAACTTCACTCTGACGAAAATGCTGGGTTTGTCTGCACGAGGAGTTGTAAAGGTTATAAAAAGCTTGAGGGAAGCTCAGCTTTAGCTCAACTGAACAAAAATTTTTAGAATTGACGATGAGGTCGAGGCAGAGGGTATACAAAGGCAGCCGGCGTTTTGCCTCTATAAAGTCGCCTTTCTAACAGAACTCCAATAATGATAATGATAAGGAACGGATAAAGATAATGATAAGTGTGCTGCTGTGATGTGGGCATAATATAAATAATTTTGTTAACTTGCGTTACGCCAGTTACATGCAGACGTTTCTGGTAGGTACGTACGTAGATAGACTTTTACACTCGCTGACTGACAAGTTTCTCAAGATAAAGACGAAACCCGTCAAAATCAACGTCAAGTTGAAAACTTTATTTAGAAGCGAAAATCACTTTACTCTCGCTTTGCCTCATTTTCTCTAAGCGGAGCTCGGCCCACGCAAACCGATGAACTAGACTATGATTTGCTTATTGCAGAAAAAGTGCCGGCTTAACATTTTTTTTGCAAAGAACAAGAAGAAAAGTAAAAGAGGGACGATGATGATGATGGTCGTGGTATATTTGTATATTTTATGGTGGCGCTGATTACACACCAACGTAACCTTTCCCTTGTTTACTTAGGTTATACTAAATACAACTTAAACGGCTAAACGTACCCCAATAAAGTGGAAAAGTAAAGGTCATCGTTGTTGCGGCGAATTACCGGAAATTTTTTATGCCCACTTACTTGATCGACAGAAGGGGAACTTGGCTAATGGGGAAAAATTGGCTAAGAAATGAATCGATTCCGCTGTGTATGTAGAAAGACTGGCAGTCACTAGAATCAAAGTCAATATCTTTCTTCCTTTAATTACAGCCTGACCAGCAAACAAGAACTGGAGAAAAGGAACATTTTTTCCTTCTTTATAGTCATCATAATCATCGTAATAATAATCATTATCGTGAAAATGAGAAGAAAGGAAGGAAACAAAAAACAAGACTTTTTTCTTCGTTACTTTGTTTTTTCTTTCGTTTGATCACTTCATTTGCTTCTTAGCACTTTTCTGTCAATAAAAGAAAGGAGAGAAAAAAGAAATTATTTTAACCCATTTTTTTTTCTTTTTCCTTTTATTCTCGTTTCGAGTTCCCTTTTTCCTTGTAAAAGTCAATCTTCAAAGCAGTGAAACCGCGATCAATGATCATGAGTCACCAAAAAACACACACAAAAAAAAAAGAAGCAATTTTCTTTTTCTCCAACTTTCTTTTGTTTTATTCTTATTATTCTGACAATTTTTTTTTCGTGCTTGCATTCCATTATGACTGTTATTGTGCCACTCGAGGCACAAAAGGAGAGAAAACTAAAGGCAGTTTTTTCTTCTTACACTAATGTCTGTGATGTGGACAGAAAAAATTAGCCACCCACAAACACATACATATGTAGTCTAAGAACAGTGTGAATGTTGTAAGAGAAGTGAGTTTGAATTGGCTGGGCACAGGCACTAGAGCGTACCATATCTAATCAGAAAGAATCGACATTCCGAAATCGAGCACTTAGCGTAAACTAAAACTAGGTTCGTACGGAAAGCAAACTTCGCTGGCTCTCGGTATCCAGTGACACAAACAACTACATAATTTCTGTTCTGGAATGGAAGTGGAGAAAATGAGAAAGTGAAGCTTCAAGTTGAACTTTGTTTTCGAGGATGGCGGTGACATATTGAATGCAATATTCTAATTTTTTTATTCGCTCGTTCGTTCAACCCAGAAAGCGAGCTGAAAATAAGCGGATGAAGAAAAATTGCATAATAAATGCTCACTCGACCATGGCCCGTGATACTTAACTTTTCGAATGGAATGGAATGATAAGTAAATAAACAACATCGCATCAATTTCGCAGCGATGCGGTATTTTTTCGGGCATACAAACACAAAAAGTAAAAGAAGAACGAGCAGGGAGCTCACGCTAGAATGATTGCGGTAGTTATATTTTGTTATGCAATTTGGGTAAACAAGGTATTAATGATATTATGCAATGCACCTTGCTAATGCCTGTTTATACGCTGCTTCATTTAATCCATAATGTAACATAGTTTTACTGCATTTTTCCCGATTCAGTCCCATCAGTGGGACGAAAAGAAAAACGTTGAAGCTCGTAAAGCCAGAGAAACGTTACGTGACTCAGGACAAAGAACTTTACTCAGAACGGTTTAACACACTGAGCAATGAAACACGCCCAGTTTTCCTTCTTGTGGCCATCGTGTCTGCCTGCGCTGAATTGCACACTGACTTAATTCCTTTTGACGAGCGACCGAATCGCTCCTCTCAATTCTCAACTCTCTTCCTTACGTTATGCTACGCTCTCTCACCCAACTCACAACATTAGCTTTTTGAGTTCCTCATTCACTTTCATTTCGCTGTCTTAGTCTTGATCTTGATGACCAGCAGAACCAGAACCAGAGGCGTGTGTGTCTTTGACAAATTTGACGCTTTGCCTTTTTTCTTCCATAATGGAAAGAAATGAAATGGTAAAATGCTAATGGTGCATGCATTTGTATGTATGCAGAACAAAGAGGAATTGGCTGCAGAGCAAAGTAGTTACTTTAGTAATGGAGAATGGAGCTAAAAGAAGAAAAAGAACCTGCCAACAAGCATATATTTGGGGATTATCCCTGTGTCCATCATCTTCAAAGTTACTATTAGTGGAGAAGAGCGAGGGCGAAGAACTAGAGTTTTATGATGGAGCAAGTTGAAAGCTAGTCCTTGGCACACATACAAATTATTTATTTGTATTTATTTATTACACTCGCCTCTTTCCTTCGCCTTCCCCAACGAAACGAATTCTCTTGTGAGCCGGAATTCCTTCTTTTCTTTTCCATCATCTCCCTCCACTCAACTCAACTTTTCTATCAATATTACTGCAACTATTATGTAATAATGAATGTATTTATTTAATCCTTCCTTTTCAAAGTCTGAAACAGAAAAATAATGTGTACGCAGCAGTACAGATAAACGATGATTATTCTTTTAGAAATGATAACTGCAGTCATATCATATTTCGATTGCTCCATTATTATTTTTTCCCCAAATGTAAATTTCTTTTCAACATTATCATAGTGAATTGAAAGATGGGTTGATTATGATGATGATGATGGTGATGCTGCATTTCAATTCAGCTCACTCCGCTTTTCACAATTTTCTTCTCACTTCTTCCAACCGTCAACATATTTATGATTATGGGGAATCCTCGTCTCTGATACTGATACTACTCTGCTCTCACTCAGGTCTTATCGCATTGTTCCCATTTTCTTCACCATCGTCGTCATCATGCTCATCATGATGATGAAAATCAAATACCTCCAACATTGCCTGAAATGCAATGAAAGTGCAGCGAGTGGCTCGCCTCCGCATTACAAATACAATTTATAGCTTATCAAAGTATCATGATAAGCGGCATGTCATACGCTCATAGTGATGAGAATGACGGTGCACATTGCAATGCATACAAGTGAAGAGAAGGGAAGGCGATTTATCTGTCTATTTATTTATTTCTATAAATGCTCGCCATTAGCCGAAAATAAAGAGAGAGACTCTGTTTCTTCTCTTTCATTTCACCGAGGATTGAGGATAATAAGAAATGAGACGAGCTCGAGCAGTGTACAAATTGATTTCACCCGAGTTGCGATCCGATGGACGCAATCGAGCGGAGGAACGAAACAAGCGCTCACTTCACTGACATTATTTTCGCTTTCCAGCAGTGAATTCCATTTATATTTTACAAGCCAGAATTCCATCCAATCCAAACTCTGTACTATTTTCGGCTGCTGTTTCAAAACCGATTCTGATGACGATGCCGCGATGCTCCTTTTATTTCTTCTACTCGACTATTCTCCTCCACTCAATGAATTCATGTGAAAATATTTCTTTAGACTCTTTTGCTTTCGGGAGGCAAAAGGAGAGACATAAAAAGAATCTTTTTTTACAAAAGTATCATCATCGATTGCCATTGCATTGCAGTGGGAATGCAGTGCATCCAGATCTGTCTCTGTTCAGGCTCAATTGTGTTGTGCATACGGAGAAAAAAAGCATTTTATTGATTCTCTTTTCTCACCGTCATTTTGGTCTTGATGGTGATGATCATGATGATGGCGATGGTGATGATGATCATGATGGCCATCGCATCGTTTCGTTCAATCGATAGAATCGAATCGATAGCTTCATCGTCGCTTCTCCTCTCCTTCTTCTGTCTTCTCCACTTCCTTTCATTTTATTTCATTCCTTGGATAGGTTCGCTCGTTCCGTTTTTGCTCTCTCCGCACCCCTTTCATTTCATTTCATTTTAACTTTAACAAGGAAAATATCGCTATAAAATAATAATAACGGGATAAAACACATTTTCTGGAGAAGTCTGACTTGATAAAAAAATTATGACATGACATGATGAAGAAATGGAATGAAGGCCAAAAATGTTTTTCTTTTTTCGTCGACTCACTTTCGGTTTTGTCGGTTGTGGGTGAGGGATCGGTTTTGGATTCGTTTTGATAACATGTTTCATATTATTTTTCGCCTTGTGACATGAAAAAAGCAGAGGAAATTGAAAAAAGGGGAGCACCAAGAATTTTACCTTCTTTCTTCACAATATATTTTATGATGATGCGCTTTTCTTTGTCAAGTCGAGTCGAGTCAAGATGGTATTTTTGTGCAGTTTAGCAGCTTTCTTTTGGAAATTATTCCGTCAGCAATGTGCATAACTTACGTATGTAAAGAATGTCGTAAAAATGTTTAAAATAGTTTTCGCTTTCATTCACTCAGTCAGGGTGACTGAAGAAGGGAAGAGATTTTTTTTTGAAAATCCATTTTCAAATGTGAGGACAACGATAAGCCATAATGCTGGCTTGGAAAGGCATACATAGCTCCAAAAATTACACCCATAAATCTCATCTCCTCCCAAAGTGTTTAATGGGGTCATTTCGTTATTATTGCTGTTATGTTGGATGGAATTTACTCCAGCTACAAAAGCAAACCAGGAACCAAGTTCACCAAATGGCTTCACTCTGTCGTCATGTTCCATTTGGAAAAAATGCTCCTTCTTAATTATCCTTCGAAATTCCTCTGATCTGCCCAACAAGCGGAAAGACCGACTCGCAGGACTCCCAGGACCTGACCCCACAACAAATCCGACCGAAGAAGAACAAAACGCTCGCTGCTTCCTTGTTCCTGAAGCCAGGCCAGGAACTAACATCGCCTAACATAGAATGAAATAACACGGAATTAAACTGGCAAGTTTAGGGTTAGAGCATCACCGGAGAAACAAACAGAAGACGTATCCAAATTAGCATCACATTTCCATACGTGTTTCATTTCATTTCATCTCCATTTTCCATCTTCATTCTCATCTCAATCCTCATCCTTAAAGCTTTTGTCCTCAGCCACTCATCTATCCATCCATCCAAAAACATTCATCTCTTTTCTCTCTTCCACTTTGTCCATGTGGATGTGGAAAACGCACACATTCACATTCTCTGTAAGCTTTTAAAGCTCTTTACATATTTGATGCGACTCATATTCTCACAACAACACAATGACAGAGAGAAACAAAAACGTAGAATGGAATGAAATAGAAAATGGAGCAGTATGATTAGAAGAGAAGAGAGCAGAATAAAATGGCCTCTCACTTCACCGAAATTATTTCACATCTGTCTCCAGCCTGTGCTTATAAAGGGATAGAATATCACATCATCATCTGCACTGCCTTCTTGCTCCAGCTTATCAATGTCTCATTCAGCTCGTATCATCTCACTTTTTATATCATTCTTACTTACGTAACATGTCACGGTCGCCTTTCTCAGAAACGGTTTCTCGCCTATGACACTTGAACGTTGAGCCATGAGCCACGGTGATGACGACGACGATTCTATTTTTTCTAGAGAATTTCAATTCATTTCAAACTTTTGAATTTGTTCATGTGTCATCTATGGAGATTAGAGGAATATGCCCCAGTTCCAAGTGCGTAAAAGAATAATAAAGTGAGACACAAAGAGACAGAATTTGTTTTCCATAAATGTGTCTTTGCGAAAATTTTGGAATATGTATGTGGGTGTATGAATTAGTGAAAAGGCTACGATCTGTCCATCAACTAAACTTTCTACATATGCATTTTCTTCCACATCCACTTCCGCCTCCGCAAAAGAGAGAAACTGCGTCTCTGCAAGACATCCTCGAGACAAGAAAGAAAGAGCAGGACAATGATGTTGATGTTGTTGATGATGATGATCTTCATCGTCTTCATTTCTTCGGTTTCGTGTTCACTTCTCTTTCTCTCTCTGTCTGTCTCATCATAATGTAATCATCTTGTCTCTTCTGGTATAATACAATATCACCGTCATCAGACCAGACCAGTCCGAGCAAGTGACACAGAAAACAATGGGAAACGGAAAAGAGCGAAGAGCGAACCGCACACGCGGTAGACAGAGCGTAGCATATCGAAAGAAAGGAAACACATGGAAAAAGAAAATGAGAATGACGAACGAGGTGGATGTGGATGTGGAGTGGAGGCAGAGATGACACACACTTTTCCTTGTGCACACACAAACCTCAAAAACAAAAGTTGCTCCATTGCTCCATCATCCGATCCAACTGAACTGAGCTACTTCAGCTGCGAGACACCGAGTTGAGACAATCATTCATTAAATAGATTGAAATTCGTTTTGCTCTCTTATTTTATTTCATTTTATGCTGTCCTACACGAAATTATTATACAAGACTTTTACTTTGTTTTCTCTCCATCCACATCCACTCATTCCGCCCCAGCCCCACTTTTCTGCTGCTGGTGCGGTTTTGTCTCAGTGTGGCGTGCTCAATGCCCTTTCCACAAGATCTCTTCATTCATTCTATCGCAAATATCAGAAAATGAATAAAAAGTGAAAGGAGCAGAAGCAAGAGCCTTCTTCGCTCGTACACTGGAGAAAGCAGAGAAAAAGGAATTTTCAAAACGCAGCGTGAAAGATGAAGAGAAGAGCACGAGGATGAGGAGAGAACTGTGTGAAACATGTGTCGAGTGTGTGTCAGTGTCCTGGAACACGAGCACATTTATGGACGACACAGGTACATATTTCCTCCGGAAACGAAATTGTTTTTCCTCATCCTCATCAAACTCCTCCTCCGCACAAATGAGAGGAAAATGAAACTTCTCCATCTGTTCCATGTGTGACTGCTCCGAGTTTTATTCCATATTAAAATGAGGAGACGCACGCGGCCAAATGGAGCCATATGTAGACAAACACTTACATATCAATACATTTCACTCTAGGCAACCTCTCATTTCATCACAACATTTAAATATTATTATTAATTATACTAATAACAAAACAATCAAACAAATTAGCATATTTTCGCTTTTATTATCAATTCATCAAATTCCGTCGCCTGTCACTCCTTTTCTTTACATTTCACAACGATTACAATTTTAGTACTTGGATTTGATTTTCTACTCAATTCAGATCTCCTCGGGTGGAATGAATGTTGAAAGTAAAGCGAAATGAAATAATAAAACACTTTTATTTCTACAGACAGATAAAGATAAAAAAATTAATCGTCACCGTCAGCCAGCTTAGTGTTTTAACTCCGTTTCTCTCACTGAGCTCCATTAAAAGTGTCTAAGCTGTAAACTGTAAATTGCACAAATAATAACAAAGAGACATTCAGCGAGTTAGAAAATGAGGAAAGTAAAGTAGAAGCATCTTTTTAAAGTGAGCAGAGGCAGAAACAGAAGCTTCTGTTATGTTGTGGCTGATGAAGAAACGTGAAGAGAAAGAGGAGGATGATGCAGGGTAGCCGCAAGCAAAAAGCCGTAATCATGATCGTTCTGATGATCACCATCGCCATGTTTTTGATGACGCTTTTATGCACATATACACGCATTGCTCGAGCAGACACTGTATCCAGAAGAGTGGAGATATTTTTGGGTGTCTCTGATCTGAGCTGAACCGAAATGATTCTGCTCGCTCGCAGCTTTCCTGCGAGAGAGAGATTTAGTGGTGTGTGAGTGAGTAAGTAAATAAAATAAGAACGCGAACGGTGAACTTGTGCCTCGTCTCTTGTTTGCTTCGTCTCACATCCTGAATCCTGGAATCCTCATTCTCATGAGACGATGAGAGCACGCCAGAAGCACCAATGAAGTCGAAGTCGAGCCGAGCCACTTAAATGGAGAAAATATCAGATTAAAGCTTGCCAAAGGACTTTTTCTCCATGGAATGGATGCTGAGGAATGGAATTGAGCATTATAGCGATAGAGCATAGATTCGATAAATGGTTAGGTTAAGTTTTAAGGAAAAAGGAAAAAACTGAAAGATCGGGTTATCTTTGTGTCTCTTTACTAAAGTAGGTTGCTGGGTTAGCTAAAATGCAAGGTGCTCCAAAACTAAATAAAGGAATTTTACTATGTGGCTCAAGCTCAAGCTCAAGCTCAGTTTCAGCTTCCCCAGAATTTTTTTTATCCATTTCTCATTCTCATCTCATCGAGATTATTACTTGGATCGATGACGGGTCCTCCTTTAGTCCAAAACTTATTACTGTGGCTCCGCTCGCTCAACTTAAGAGAAATGAGTCAGTGAGCCAGAAAAAGCTTCAACAGCAGCAACATCAGCAGAAGCAAGCAGCAGCCTCTTTCTATTGAACTATTTTACAACGAGTTTGAAAATTTGAGGCGAGATGAGTTGAGAAAGAGAGCCTAGAGCCAGAGGCATTTTGGAAGTATAAACAAAACAACGAAACACTTTTGAATTCTGAAGCTTTCCTTTTTCCTTTGCTACACATTTTCCAATGGGAAGAGGAGGCAAAAGACGATTTTTTACTTTGTAAAAAGAGAAAATGCATGCACACAATGCAACATCGATTGGATTGCAACACGACATGAGAATGAGAGGCAGTGCCAGAGAATCCATCCATCCAAGAAGAAAAAAGGTATTGATGTCGGCTTAAAGCTAAATGTTATCTGATTTTGCTGGAGGCACGTAATCTTGTTCCATATATGATAATAAAAAAATCGTACAAAAGAGAAAAGCAGCTCAGCTCAGCTCAGCCTTCTTCTTGTTGATATTGATGATGTTGATGTTGGTGTTTTCGTTGATCATCACCGGATTCTTCTCATGATACTCAGATGCTCTCCACTACTAAGTCATGATCATCTTCATCATCATCATTCCACATCCACTTTACTTTATCAACCTCGTGGTGCACTCACTCCCAAAGATATTACCCTTTTTTCCTCCTCTTCCTTCTTTTCCTCGCTCATCTATCTGGATTTACGCATAATAAGCCCTACGTCTGTCAATTCTTCTCCGGTGTTGCTCAAGGACACTTGAGACAGAGAAAATCTATTGTCAATAAAAAAATCAGCATTATCATCCTCATCCTCATCTTTTTTGTTGATATCGCAGCTTTTATCCGATGCATCTATCATATCAATAATGGAAAGCAAAGAACGGAAACGAAGTGCTGGAACAGCGCTCGCTGGAATGATATGATATGATAGAGGCCAAAGATAATGATACTTTGGTCGTGTGACGTGTTCATGATGATGATGATGATCATTGAACACTGAGACTGAGAAGTGAAGACTCTTGTCTTTCATATAATGCCACTTTACGAGAGAAAAAAATCTGTCTTTTCTTTCTTATCATTTATTTGGATTTCTATTGTTGCTTTGCTCGATCTTTCTTGCCGGAGAATCCGTTCTTTTTCTAATGATGAATAATGAGCCATTGTTCAACGTGGAGAGTTTAAGAAGACAGAAATTGGGTACGATGCTTATCCGTCTCTTGCTTTATCATTTCATAATATCGATGATAGGAGATGAGACTTCGGCTGTGCTTCGTTTACAAATTTATTTCTAATATGCAATATGGACTTTTATAAGATGGATTTCAAAATCCAGCTTGAGGATGAGATCAGCGTGAAAAAAACACTTGAAGCGTGTAACAGCGAAAAAAAAGGTCAAGTGAAGAGAGAGAATCTATGAAAGATAAGAAGACAAAAATATTTTTGTTTCCACCGCACACAACCAGCAGCTCTTCAAAATCCAAAATACTTCAGTCTCTCTAATACGTATGTAAATGTTTTTGTAGTTTTGTGCGGAACTCTGCGGGAAGTCTATTTTTCGCAGGAAGCAAAAATACAAGAAGAAAATCTTCTAATCTTACATCCAGCAGCTCACCTTTTGTGGAAACTGTTGCAATGCAATCCAAAGTTGTCTACATTACATACTACGATATTAGGGGTAATAATGGGTTTTCAATTATGTGGGTCAGGTTACAAAAGCGTGTTGTGTGTAAATATTATTTTCCGGGTGGCTTCATCTTCCTGCTTTATTTTATGCACATTTCAAATTCTATTTTCCCTATTGTTGAATACTACATTGAAAATGATCTTTTTGTTGTCTTGTCGTTTTCGCCTTTTCTCGTCCCTCTTCTTTCAATTCACTCACATTCACAATTGAACTCGGTGCTCTGGCCTGTAATCGTAATACTTTTAAGTAGCTAATCCTTCTGTTGTTACTCAAAATGTTTTTCTTATACAATCATTTTTATTACTGTAAACGACAAGCTTTTTGTGTTCGCGAGTTTGTTGCACGCTGCTGCACTGTGAAAAATGTAAAATGAGAAGGATTACAGAAAATGTACTTAAGCCGAACGACCTGACTGAACTCGTGAGATGAGATGCGATGGATTCTTCAATCCAATGTAATGTAATCTTCATTCTGCTGGATGATGGGAGAGCAACGACGTAGAATGGAATCTTCTAACAGACAAAAATGGATGCGCTGCGTTCTATATGACACAGGGTGATTATATAGTATTGTGACAGGAAGCAGTGTCAGATTTCATTTTTCTTTCATGTCTTGTCTTTTATGCTAATGTTTTTTATAATAAAGGAGAATGCATCTACTTTTAGCTAAGAACATGAATGTATGCACCCAGTTTGTGTGATGTGGGAGTCATTATCACGTGAAATGAGATTGAACTGCGCATTGGGTGCCATTGATTTGAACCGTCCATTCATTCGTGCATTTTTAGCACAGATTTGAATCAATATTCAAACGAATAACATTGAAAAACAAAGGGCAATGGAAAACACGGGAAGTAAAATGAGAACATGTTTTATTTTTTATTGAGATTTCTTGAGCTTCTGACGGGTTTGAAAAATGTAAGAGAGATCTTATAAAACTTACTTCAATAACTAGCCGGAAGTGTGGACACTGTTCAAGTTTTATGATAGTCAGAGTAAAAATTCCAAAGTACACAGGATGATCTGTACTTATCGAGAGTTGTTGTTTTGCAGCAGGCAGGATTTTAGTTCATCCGTCATCTGCCTTCCAAGAAAGTACTAAATGCCATCATCAATTCAATAACATCACCATTACCATTAGCCATGACTAAGTCATTTATCATCTGCGACACCTTCGCGCAATAAAAAATGCTCAAAATAATTAAGTGAGTATGTAGGAAAGAAACTAAGGGAAGTAATTAAACTAAATTAAGATAATCTGTGGACATTTTCATAACCATAGTCTTTGTTTTTGTACTACACGACAAGTGTTAAAAATTTCCCTTCCGTTTGAAAATATTTTGGTGGGCGATGATGCGACACACGGACGTGGACGCAAACACCGTAGTAAATTAAACGGTGCCATTAAACTAAACTCGAAAGTCATTTCCTTCCCGTTTCCCTTTCTCCCACACCACACCGTTGTCAGTGCCTCATTTCACTTTAGTTTGCTGCATTGCATCCATGCCATCCGTTTTTTTCTTGGTGTAAATGAACTCATCAACGGCCAAATTTTTTATAACTCTCCAAAGGCAGAAAAAAAAAAGTTGACGACGATACTTAATATATTTCTGTCTTGTCTTTATCGCCGGCGCTCTTTTGTTTTTCTTTTAATGACAAGTCATATCCTCAGCCAAGAATAAGAATAAAGAATGCCTTCTCATATTTCCTAGAGCCTCGCGTTCTTTCTTTAAGTCGCTTCCTTACCTTACCTGCAAGTTACTGTACATATGCATCATGACGCTACTATTATTTACTACTAGCACGCCGCCGTTTTCATGAGTGACGATAACGCTGATTAGAATCATCATTTTTCTCCTCTGCATCTCAACTCATCTACCGCCACAAAAAATTGTATGTCGTTTGTCGCTGAAAAAAAAACTACTCGTTTTTTTTAATAATATGGAATTATGCAATGATGCTCCTTCATCAGTGTTTACTGAAATAAAACTAAACTTACCTCGGTCTCTACTCAAAATGAAAGGAGCAGCAGAGGCGAAAGCAGGGCCAAGAAAAAAAGAAAATGACAAAGTATATAAAAATATATTAATATTGTGCGCTCAGTGAGTAGCAGTAAAGTTTAGTCAAGTAATCTAGTGACGACGAAATTATGGAGACAAGCAGTCGTGAAGAAAAGAGAAAACGAAGCAAAACTGTTTTGTTTTCTACGAAACCAACTCAACTGCTTGACTTGAGAAAAAAAACTAATGCTAGAGAAGATAATGCTGCCTCTCTGAAGCTGATGCTCATTCTAAACACTTTCATGGTGATCATGATGATGCTCTTCTCTACTGAAGCTAAAGACAGAGTTTTTGTTTGTAGTGAAGTTAAGTATAACGGCGAGGCGAAGTAGCGGCGTTTAGAGTTGGGGCCATGCACATTCGTTTTACGACCACAACACAGAAACAAGTTGAGACAAGCGAAACTCCTCTGTCCGTAGTTAGTAGACAGAAAACTACAAAACTGAACTGAAACTACTTTTTCGATCCAAGTTCTGGGAAAGACAAGGCGAGGCTGGATCGAAGTAAAGTAAAGTAGTGAAGTGAAGCGGAGGAAAAGAGATGAGATGAGAGTGAGAGAGACGAAGACGATGAAACGATGAATGGTGCATACAAAATGCAGTTGAAGCCATTAGACGAGAAAAACTTTGTAACTCTTTCCTTTTCCATGTGTGTACTATGTTACTATAAACATGCATATTCTATTAGTTCAATGCCTACTACATCATCAAATCATATATCTTCCACTTTACTCGACTCGTAGATTTCGGCTCCTTTAAAGTTTCCAGAGTTTCGAGATACGATATTATTTATATGAGCTGAGATGCTCCAGTTTACGTTTTACCTTGTTGCGTTTCTGTTGCTGTTGGTGCTGCCGCTTCTGCTCATCTTTTTTATTATTATTTTTTACTTTAAACAAGAAATATTACGCAGGCACATCTTGAAAATATCTGAAGCTCCCTTAAAAATTTTCTTGGGGTAATTCATCTGTCTTAACATTGCTTTTTGCCTGCTGCATCATTCCATGCAAATGGTCCTTGTTCAGCCTCAGTGTTATGTATACCCTTAAGCTAATCAACGTTTTCAAAAAAGTAACAAAGTTTAAAGTGCCTTCTTTCTTCTTACCACAAAAAGCAGCTTCTGTGTTTTGTTGCAGTAATGAGCTTTTACTTGCGCCTGGCCTTTCTTTAACTTCAACTTGTGTGTTTTCTACGCCTCCATTAAAAAGAGTTTTCAAGGAGAAAAAACGACCGTGACGCAGTTTTTCGTCGAATTTCCTATTTCATCTTATGTAGCTTCAGCCACAGAGTTTACAGTTTTTCGCGGAAAACTTTTTTCGGCCTTTGATAAAAAAGTCTTTATTTTTTAGGGATAGATACGGGAAAGTTTTTTTTTTCTTTCTTGAAAAGTTTTAAGGTAGAGTAAGTAAGTAATCATTTTTAGTTGTTGCTTGCTAGAGCTTGCTGACAAAGTAAGAAAACGTGAAGGCAAACGTTGTACGTTATGTAACGTAACTAAAGTATTAAAGCAGCGTCATCATGATAATCGCCCCTTATTAAATAGTTTCGTAACAAACGCGTGGTATTAATTTAGTAGAGAGCCGGGGATATTAAATGTACGGCATCCGCTGAAAAAACTTTACCTTTTTTCTACCTTCTACCCGATTTCAGTTAGGATCGGTTAAGTAACCCGTAATTAAAGAATTTTCGGCTTATCATGCGTCCATGATCGTGAATGTAGTTACATAACTCAAACTTTTTCTTTTTCTTTTGAACATTATTATTATTTCCAAGAAAAGTGGCTCTAGTATTTTACCAACAAACTGCTTATCTTTCCATTGTGGCTTTGTTGTGGTCTGTTGTTGAAATGTAAACAGAATCTAGATTATCATTATAATTGTTATTGCTCTGAGTATGAAAGAGCGATTACAGAACTATTTTTCGTTTGATCAAACGCACAGGAAAAAGTGATGACTTTGAAAATGTCGATGATGATGATGATGACAAAGGTGATAGTGAAGACGGTGAGGATCTTGGCTGAAAGTTTTAGCTTTAGCTCTTCTGTGGTCTTAAAAACAAAGTGATTATTAATTTTCTCGTCTCATCCTGTCTGTGATCCTCTTTTTAGAAAGAAAAAACCTTTTTTTTTTGGCTCGGAGAACTAAAACAGTGAAAAAAGACATGAAAATCTCTCAAGAAGGAAAAGGGCGAGAAAAAAGGAGGAAAGGGAAAATACTAATTAAATTAAATGACTCACATCATCACATCACAGCACAAGGCAGAGATAGATAGATAAAGCCTGGATAAGTCTACATAAGAATTCGTCAGAGGCTGGTTCTGCGGTTATTCTTATTACGGTCCAAAAACGCACAGTTTTGAGGCAGAAAAGTTGGAAAATATTTTTGTATTTGTAAGAAACGTGAAGACAAAGAGAACCCTTTTTCTTACATAAATAAATACAACTTTGTGGATATTTAATTATAATGATTTCGAGTGAGGATAATGCATCAGAGCTATTCTGTCATAACTCCTGACCCAGTTTCAATTTCCAAGATAGGTAAATAATGAAAATAATAACAATCATTATTCTCTCCACTGATTAATGAAAACAAACTGGAAATTTGGAAAATCAAAAGGAATTTTTGTTCTTGCCTCAATTGTAGTTACAAGTGTTTAGTCACTTTCTCACGTTACACTTTGCCTAATTCTCCAAATCTCCTTTAACTAAACCTGTTCAATAAGTAAAGGACCTTACGTTATTGACAATGGGCCAGCCAACCAACGGCCAATGGAATGGAACTAATAAAAGAAAATATCACTTCGCTAAATGAGCAAGACAACGTTTGTTGTTGCTGCTACCTATTATTAAAGAGAAGTAGGCTGGATAAAGCATAATTTTATGAGGATATTTAGTGCAACATAACAGGCGAACACAAAGCACTCTGTCTGAATGGAATAGGTATGCAAATAAAAATTGTGTCTATTTTTTCAATTTAGCCAAGAGCCACGTTTGTTTCTTGAAAGTCGTGTGTGTTCCTTTCGTCGCTCGCTCGCTAGTTCGTTCGTGTTCAAGAAAAAGAACGATAAAATTTTTTGTGCAAACACTTTTTTATTTTCATCTGTCTTCCTCTTCTTCTCCTGTCAATTTTATCAAAAGAGTCACACATCACCATTTTTTCATTCGTGCCATTTCTTAGCCGTAGCTCAGGCAGCTCAAGCTCAGCCCAGCTCAAGTCAGATTTCGAGCTTTGTTTTTTGTTGTCCGTTTAGTAACTAAAGTAAAGCAGGGCTATTTCTTGGTTGATATAAAGCAAGAGAGAGAGAAATAAATTTTTTGTGTGTTTTGTTGCTTTGTTGGTTTTTTACAGCGATTTCATGAGTCATAAAACAACATGGTTTTGAGCTTGAAGAAAATATTTGCCAGGTGCCCGGTCTCCGTTTGTCTGGCATTTGCTTCAACATTACAACTATGTATTATAACTTGCTTTTCACTCCTGACTACCGTCTTGTACGTCCAAGTCTAAAAAATATAAAAGTGTGGATATTAAAAAATAACAAGACGAAACGACCCACACGCAGGCAACAACGGGAACGGCAAGCATGCAGCCAGCCTAGCTAAGACTTACTTACTCTAATGTAGGAGCCTGGCACACACAAAAACACACACACACGGCGAGAGATTTTTTTTTTTACTTAATCGTTTTTTTCTTTATACTTTTGCCTTCCCTCTTCCTTTCTTCGTAAAAAGTAAACTTCAAAGAACTGGAAAGAAAAATGCTAACAAGGGGAAATTATATTGTTGCATTATGCCCATGTTCACTGCACACTCTGCTCACTGCTCAATACTTAGCTTGTAAAAGAGTAATGTGGCCACATAAAAGGTATCATATTGCTATTATTATTATATTATTATTTATACATCCGGACGGAATGCTTATGTAAAATAGAAAAAACATCGTCAGTGGGTAGGTAGAAATGCGTTGTTCTTGTTATAATACCCACTCACCAGTCCAGTTGTTTCCAGCAAGGCAAGCAAGCAATTGAAAGCTATTTGAGAAAATCATAAAGTTTACAATTTTTATAAGCATCCGTCTTCGTCTTTGTGTGCGTTGCGCTTGTTCGTGACAAGTGCATAATTGCCCTGAGTTAAGTCAAGACAGAGTCAGAGCACTGCACTTATTGCTTGGAACTTTCAGTTCTCACTTCGACTCAATGACTGACCACATGCTTCACTTTTTGTTTTTTCTCCCTATTGACACTTTCTCAGCAGTCAGGAGCGGTTTAGCTCACTCAGAGAAAAATTCCTTGTGCAGTCAAAGTCAAAGTGAGTGCAGTAGCAGAGTAAAGGTAAAGGTAAATAAGGAAATCTGCATATTTATGTGCATGTGGCCACAAAATGGGATCCTGTTGATTTCCACTTTGTAATTGTGTGGTGTGTCCACTTTTTATTCTATTTTATTTTATTTATATGCAAAGTAAACAATGTGATGTCATGCCATGCGATGCGGCGATCCTAGAGTGAGACAAGAGCCGAGTGCAAAAAGTTCTGGATGGGAAACAAAACAGCAGCATTAATTTGCATACGGCGAGCAGAATTATTTAGCTTAGTTACCAAATACCACCTAAAGTTATCAAAGGTATCAAAGTTGCTGCTCTTGAATCTTGTCTTGTCTCACTGACTTTTATGTGTGCACTGTGCAGTGTGTGCAGCGAGCACCTTGACTCGGGGCAACTTTGTGTATTATTTATGGCCACAAGTTGAAAATACGAAAAACAAACGTTACCTTTCGTTTTGTTAGTTTCTCTGTTTGCGGAGTGAGTGACTGACTGAGAGTGATGTGATGGGATGCGAGCTAAAGTGAGGCAGATGAAGATGATGTGCGTAGTTTCGCTTCGAGCTGTCTCTCACCGAGTTGCAGAGACAAAGACGATGATGATGATCATTTTCACTTTAATGAGGCTCTTCGCTCCTCTTTTATTCAGCCATGCATCATTCATCCTCAGCCTCGTATAAAATGGAACACAACACAAGTTTCTCACTCACCGAGGATTATCAAATGTCTTTCGTTTTTGGCTCAGGCTCTGGCCAGGAATTCAAATCCAGTTTTTGCCTGCTTACTAGCCTGCTTGCTTTCCTTCCACCATTTTCAGTTCTCAGCTTTTTGAAGCTAAAAGTAAAGCAAAGCAAAGCACGGTTTTTTACTCTCTGAATTTTATGCTAATGCCCTCCAGGGAATAAATTGATGTGCTTCTGATCATCTCATCGTCATCATCATCGCCATCGCTGCTTCTGCTTCTGTTACCGCTCCGAGACTCCGTTTAGTTTTAGTTTAGTTAAGCCGAGCCAAGAAAAAGAAGGGAAGCCCTTAATGAACAAACAAAGCGAGTGAAACCAGTTGGCAGACACACGGAGTGAGAACAGTATAAATATAGACAAGCAAAGCAGTAGTAGCTGTAAAATCTAAATAGCCGAGCTTAACTTTACCTCCATACAACATCCTGAAGAAGGAAAAATCTTGCTCTTTGTTGTACGCATGTAGCTACATATTGCATTGCTTTGGACTTGGAGGAAAAATAAATTCATTTCGTCCATAATCATAATCATAATCACAATCACAACTTTTCTTCACGTCGCTTGAATGCACACAGAACATATTTTATAGTGGGCCAAAAATCCACAAGGTATTTTTTCCATTCAGTAGGAACATATACATTGTTGTAGGTACATGGTTTATATGAAATACCTTTTTGTCCACGTCCACATATTTATTAAGCACATTAATCCATCGAGAAAAATGAAAAATAAAAATATAATGGTTTCGAGATGCAAATGATATCAAAATGGACAATGATAGATAGAATGGAATAATGTGAATGTTATTTAAGTATGTGCATAAAGAATAAAACATTTAAATATTATTTAAGTAATCGCATCGTCATCATACTTTTTTCAGTATGTAATTGGCTAAGGGAGAAGCAACAAATCAGAATAATGATGGATTTTTTTGTTTTCCTTCGTTTTCGTTAGATTCGCTTGGCTGCTTCTTTTTTTCTTGAATCATCAATAACCGGTAATCAATTTTTCATCGAAAATAAATATAAAAGAATCCGTTTACAAGTTTAGGCTAAGGCTAGAAAAAACTGTGGATGGATGGATTAGCCTTTCCTCACTGATGCGTTTATCACTGCATGAGTGATTATTATGATTTTCATTCACCGTCATCATTACCATCAAAAAAAGTTTCTTCCACTGAAATGAAATGATACTACTTTTCAAATGGACACATCTAGAAAGCTTAGCATTATTTCTTTGTTGTTTATTTTTATTACGGATTTTTTTATTCAAATCAAATATTCAAAAAACTCTGGCAGATGACGATGATGATGATGAGGTGAGCTTTGAAAAACCTGAATGTTGAATGTCCATTATAAATCTTGGACGCGATGGAGAAAATATAAAAATTGAAATGAAAACTAAATGAAATGAACACCGGTGACGATGAGGAGAGGAAAAGAGTCGCTTCTTGTCTTTCGACTCTAATAACGCGGAGAAGAAGAGAGGCGATGAATAAATAAATAAACAAATGATGACCACAAGAAACAAATTGACGGTGAGGAATAAATATTATTATGCAATGACATGAGCATCGTAATTCGTAATAAAAGACTCTCACTCCACTGGACGCTAGCTCTGACTCTGGTTGTGGCTCTTTGGTCATTTTAAACTAACGAAGCTGAATGAAATGAGAGGACACCTTGATTCAGCAACATTAACATTGCTTGCCTCATTTTGATTTCCCTTGATGAAGAAAAGAACGGAACGGTTTGAAATTGGAGATGTTGAGAGTTTGTGTTAAGTGGATTCATGGATGGATGATTATTACCATTATTGCTTTTTTAACAGAGAAATTTGAATATTGTTCTTGTTAGTTATCGTACCGGAGGAAGGGGAGATTTCTAGATGATGATTATGATTATAGACTTCGCGCATCTATCTGCAATGCAAGTTGGCATTAGTAAATATAAAAAATATAGCGCTTGCCTTTTTTATTTTTTGGAGACAAATAAGGAATTCAAACAAGATCATTATTTTCTGGGATTCGAGATTCGACACAAGAGAGAAGAAACGTGTTCTCTCATTCTCATCTGCTCGCTCTGATTTTATTGCTTGTACTACTTAACTTACTTTGTAACTTGGTACATTTTTTTGATTTGATGAGCATGAGAATGATGAGTTCGAATTTAAGGGCAGGCAATAATAATAAGTTTGATAGAAAGGAACGACTAGAAACTTTTTTTCTTCTTATGTAGCTTGTTTCGTCTTGATGTAACTTGCAAGTTAACATTGATTGACTATGTTCAAAGTCGTAATTATGCAAATGACAATTCCAAAAATGGACCCGGGCTGATATTTTTTTATTAGCGTCACTAATTTTCTCTTCCATTTTTATTAGTTTATTATTATTGCTGTAGCCATATTTTTCAGCGTTCAGGCATGGCTACATGTGGTAATGAATGAGTAATGGTGAACAAATTGAATTGATCATGATCAAACTTGAACAAGAACATTTTGAAACATGAGACAGGAGAAAAAAACACTGGTGCAGTTACAAATGCAAGGAGGGAAACAGACTTTGACAAAGGAAATGACCTAAGCTAATCCCAATTCGGTTTAAGCGAGGTCGAACCGTTCAAAAATGGATTCAATGACTTGAGCTGTATTTCAAGTATGTGAAGTGGAGCTGATCCCGAACTAAAAAACTGTCTGAAAAAAAATAAACACATTATGAAGTTACAGGCAAATTATTTGTCTTTCTTGACTTGTTCCAGATGTCCACATTTTTTAAAACCTGAGCTCAGGCCTGTTGTGCTCCACATCCATCCACAAAAATCTTCGTTGCTTCTCATTACAATTTTTCATTCTTGTTTTACATCCTAAATTCTAATGCGTTTATTTGTTATTCTTGTGGTGTGGGGTGCCGATGACGGTAACGGTGACGGTGGTGGTGATGGTGGCGATGCACACATAAAATTACGACTCTTTTTTAACTGTAGTCATGACCGTAGCGGAAGTTAACCGTGGAGAACGAAACGACTTATTTTTCATCTCGTTCTATTTCTTTCTGCCCACGTCATCCTCATCTTTGTTAAACCCTTTGTTTGGAGTTAGTTGAGAATCGCTTTTCCTTTCTACCTCGCACCGTACCATTTCCATGTTTGGACAAGCGGAGCATTTTTCGCCACCGCCAGAACAAACGTTTTCAAATTAGCTCTAACCCCAGAGAATATTTTTGCAAGTCATTTGATGAATGATGATGGTGGGTTGGTTTAAAAAATAATTTTGTGACTTTTTAAGCCTTGGATGACAAAGTCAATTTTTTCTGCTACTAAACTATGTACACATAAGTATGACAAAATATTTATTAAGTCAGAGTGAAAAACATTTATTTAAATGCATTGAAATTGATTGAATAATATTTTTTCTTCAGTCATACAGACGACATTTTTTGAGATGGTTGCTTCGCTGCTTTCAATCAATTCCAAAAAGACTCAACTTCCATGCTCGTGGTGATACTTTTTAGCATTTTTTATCACTACGCATCCATCAGTTGGTTTGGTTGAGGAGTGAATGAACTTTCTAGGAAACAATGCAACGCGACTTTTAATATAATACTCGCTAAATAAAAGGGATGGAATAATTTTCTCGAGAGCTCTTCAAGTTGACGCACAAACATGCATAATAATAATAATAATAACCATTGTAATAATAATATCTTTCTCTCTATTATATTTATGCATTATTTATTTATGTCTTACATGGTAAAAAATAATAATGCTAAAGTGACGAGCATGTTTTACAATAGTGTAGCTCTGCTCTTCTTGTTGTGTAATAGTTAAGCACATCAATTTTTTATCAAGATGCTCCAGCTTCTGGTTCAGTGTTCTGTTCACTTCCATTCACTCACGGAGGAGTCAAGCTGTCTTTTGTGTCCACAATCTGTGCTTTACCATTACGAAGTAACGTAATATGGGTAATGTGTGTACAAAATAATAAAAAATGAACCTCCTCCACAAAACACACACACACGAAGAGAGAAAACTCTAGTGAAACTCAGCACACAATATTTTAATGGGCACGGTCTGCTGCGCTCTTCATTCCCTCCACTTCCACTTACAAACTCATATTTATTTCCAGCAGCAGCTTCAAGTACTGACATGGAAATGACATAGTAGGAACAGAGTGAGGAGAAAATGTGCACGTTTTTTTCTCTCAAAAAGTGGCCCATTTCATTTATTTATGATGATTATGATGATATTTACGTTGGCGTTGGCGGCGAAGGAGTTTTCTACTCTACTACTGCGCTTCTCCTCTTGTTATGTCATGTTATGGCTGACTATTAAAAAATTCCGTCGTTACTTATTCGTTAGTTCAACTGAACTTAGGTTAGCTTAACCTTCCTTTTCCAACTGAGGCGAAACTGGCGGTAGTGTAGTGGCAGTAATAATGGCAAACGATCTCGTTCTCATTCGTTCTTTCGAGGATTCCGAAAAAATCCTCTAAAGGCTCGACACCAGACTGACGGAATGGTTTAGGTAAATAAATAAAACATTTACACAAACTACTGCAGTACTCTCTTCATCTTCATCATCATCATGAAAACAGAGAATCAATGATTTTCATGTTATCATTTCCTCCACTTCCACTCCAAAAAAACTGTTCCTGCTTCCCATCCAAAGTAAGTACATTTTGGATCTCCTTTCACAAAGTGAAAACCAGAGTACAAAAATAACCTAGCATTGGACTAGTTACGTTAATGTAAAGTTACGTAACTCACGTTACGTGTGTACTTAAAATGATTTCCCTTCGTTTCTACCACATTCCACTGGTACTGCTAAATATATTATGATGATTGTGTAACTGTAACACGATATTTATACAAAAACGTACATGTTCCGTTGTGCTATAATAAAACTTAATCATATTAAATACAATCCTTGGAATTCTTTGGAAACCTGTTTTTTATAAGTACACAGAGGAAATTTTGCCATAACCATAACCGTTTTGCCGCTGCTAGAAAAGAGAGGATTTTTTATTTGGAAGTCCATTAAGTATAAAATATTATAAGTATAAAATTGTTATGGAAATGAAAAATTCATCTGGTGACTGGCTCAATGTGCTGCTGCTGCTGTTGCTGTTGTTAGCTGCGTCGTTTTGTCTATCGTCCTTCATAAATATAAAACATGTTCATCACCACAGAGCATCTCAAGTTCTCTGCATGACGTTTTTCAGAGGAAAAGACGAGATTTCGAGTTTGCATTAAATTTTGCAAAATGAAATGAAGTTGAAGAGAATAACGTCATTCGGTTGTTAGTGGTGGTGGTAGTGCAGAGGCAGTGGTTTCAGTGGTTTTCTGATATTATAGAAGGACTGGAGCATCATGAGGATGTTCATTTGACCTGATCTGATGAGAAGAAGAGGCGCATTGTAAATAAATTGATCGTAATCTGCATCAGCCTACATTATGATTGCATGCATCCATCGCCGGAATGAAAATGTGAATTGAATTAGATTACATATTAAAGTTTATAGAAAATTTCATGGGAAATGAATGACGGTCTGCGATGTCTCGTTGACGATGCAGATCAGATGCGAAATTGTGTTTTCTGTGGAACTGGGACAGGAAGACATTGTAAAAATGAAATGTCGTTATAATGCAGAGGTTTTGTAATTTCTGCAGACTAGAGTGGAGTTGATGGTGGGTGTTTGTGATACTATTTTTAATGGGGATTCAATTTCGCCAAGGAGTTGATTAAATTTGAGAAGGTTGTTTGTCGGAAGGAAGATGATTTCAAAGCGGTAGTGGATTTTTGAAGGCAAAGCAAAACAGGCCCTTGGCATGGCACTGTCTTTGACCAGAGTTTTTTGGGAGGAAATGAGTGTGGAGGTCTGGAGATACGGGAGAGGAAACAAGAGAAGCTCGAGAAGAGTTGGAAAAACTGAAGAAGTTTTTAGTTTACTTTAGTCTTCTCTGCTCCTGATTTTTGTCTTTTATCGCAGGCTTTCCTACCTTTGGTCAAGTTAACCGTGAAGTAAAAGACTTTGCTCATTACTGCTATCCTTTCCAGATCTTTCTAAGATCAAATAAAGTTTTTCTTCTGCGCAGCAGTAGCTTAAAAAAGTAAAAGAAGACAGGAACAAAGGCTAACTTTTCCTTGTCGAGAAAAATGAACTTTTTTGCAAACTTGCCTGAAACGTAAACTGAAAAACTGGAGGTTTTTAATATAAAATCAACATGAACATGAGTTACGAAATAAGAAGTTCTAAAAATAGAATTTTGAAGAAGAAAAAACGTATGAATCTCAAATCTAATCTTCCGCAAATCAAAACTCCTCAAGTTTGTTCTTTTCGTTGGAATTTTTACCTTCTGCTCTTTCCGCTTCGCATTTGCCTTCATTTTATCCTTAAAATTTTCCAGGTAGTTTAATTCATAGAGAAAGGAAAAGAAAAGAAATCTCACGTTACATCGCATTTGCCTGGAAAATTATTCCAAGTTTGGATTTCATATCCAGGCAGGAAGCAAGCAAGATGGGAAAGCAAAAGACAAAATATAAAATAAACTTTGGCTAGAGGAAAGCGCAAAACTATGAATTTTCTGCTCCACATTAATAAAATAATAAAAAGTAAATGAAGTCAGAGTGAGACAGAGTCAGAAAAAGTCTTGGCTTATTTAGTGAAAGCTGCTGCTTGCTACTTGCTAACAAAGAGTTACATATTATATTAAGCACAAGAAACGGACTCAACTTTGGAATTCAGAATGGAACACGTGTGCAACAAATTTGCCTTCACATTTTTATGAACACATGGAGACATCCACTTCACTTGGTTTTGGCTCAGTCGCAGCGCAGTCAGTCAGACAGTGAAAGTGAAACACGGAAAGCCCTTGTATTTGTATTTTGTCTACCTACTTAAGGATTCCTCGTTCCAGGAAAACTGCTCCTGCTGTTGCTATTGAAAAAACGGAATGAAAAAATTATGCATAATGCAAATTAAATATTCTTTTTTTCTCCTCGTCGTCTTCCTTCATTTTAATAATAATACCTTTGCGTCGCCAGTCGTCTTTTCTCTTGTCTTGTCTTGTCAGTAGCAAAGTTTATTTTTTACAAAAATCTATCCTCTAGTTGAGTTATCTATCTTATCTTATCTCGTGCTGACAGAAATCTGAAAATAAAAGACGAGCGGAGGAACGACACAAAAGTTTATTTTTTCTATTGTTTGTTAAAAGCGAGCAACGCAAAGCAAACAGTTTTTCACTGAGACGAAAACCGAACTGAACTGACTGAGTAGAGACGGGAAGAAAGCAAAAACAGGATATTTATTAACAAAGACGAATCGATTTCTCCGAGAATTTTTTTCTCTGTTTACTTTTTTAAGAAGGAGGGACAGACAGAGGAGAAAAGGAAGAGGAAAGTGAAAGATTGATCCATTTTCTAATATGTACATACATACATACATATTGAAAGCGTGAAAAAAATGAGACAAGAGGGAGGAAGAGAAGACAGGAGACGAGACAAAATACGCATAGTTATGTTGTGCTGTTATGTTATAGTAGCTCCACTCTGCTACCATCCATCCCATCATCATGACATCCATCCCGGTCTACTCAACTGAACCGAACGCATTTTCATCTCATTCTTTCCTTGAACTTCCTTTTTTTCTTCCTTCTTCACCAACCGCAAGCTTTCCACTCATTCACTCACTCACTTCTTCTTACTCCTCTGGCTCATGTATTTTTTGGCCACATACTTCACTGTATCCGCAATATCATCCGAAAATATAAAAAACCAACGTGCTACAACACTCGTCTTGCTCGTGTGCTACTCTGTATACATATGATAGGATAACAAGGAGAAAGCGAGGGAGGCGAGCGAGTGAGAAACATTTTCATTTCACTTTCCTTTCCTTTTCTTGTCTGGCCTGGAAAATAAATGAAAAGAAGGAGAAAGAAAAGGAAAAGATGAAAAATGCATGAAAAATGTTTCTACGTTCAGACTACACAGACAGACCCAGCTTGAGTTAGTTAGACTATCTAATGTATGTATCTATATTCGTTTTCTCCTTATTTCACTTGATTTTTTTTCTTTCCCTAAAATAACCCAGATAATGTATAATATATAAATGTGTAAACATAACCGTGGTGTGTTAGAGTTACAAGGGCGGAATAGAAAATGTCAGACAGTGTATTGTATACATAATATATTTTCTGGAGCAAAGCGGAGGAGGAAAGCAAAGCAAGGTAAAAAAAAAGTAAAGTGGCAAATGCACACAGTACCTTTTTTAAGAGAAAGAAACGTGGCCTCGTCTTCCGGAATAGAATAGAATGGATGTTATTTTCTCTGTGATGTTATGATATGATGATATAAAGACGAAAAGAGGAGGTGATGACGATGACGGTGGTAAACAAGGAGAAGAATGAAAATATATGTTTACACTTTCCTGAGTTGTAGACACAAGACAGTAGGAGAGCGGAGGAAAATGTGAATAAAAATGTATAAGTAAAAGCTGAAGCAGCAGAGCATTACTAACAGAGCGTTATTATGCCTGTACATAACATACGTATCTCTCCCATTCTCCAGTCCAGCCATAAGTTTCTATGTGCGTACTATTGAGACAGATAGTTAGAAAAAAGGAGGAAAGTTTTATTTTCCAGGGTTGAAAGAGAAAAAAGGCAATACTCGTTTTTACATTGCTTAACTTTCCTTGCGTATTGTAGGCTCATTTTCAAAAAATGTTCCGTCTGGTTTGGGTGCTTTGCTTTAACTTTACTTAACAGAGTTTACTCTGGGTTTGAGTTCCATGGAAGGAAAAATGGAAATGTGTCCATTTGGTATGCTGCACGGTTGTAGCCGGGTGCGTACATTTGTATGTTCCAGGAGTACGCTGTTTGCTTGCTTCCAGACTCTGAGATGACTGTGAAAAGCAAGAGTTTGAGTTTGAAGAGTAAAGTGGAGTGAGTGAAAGAGTGAATGGAATGAATGAGAGTTGAATGAGTTCGTTCGTTTATTCCTGCTTCCTTCCATTCCATCCACGAGGCAGGGATTCATGGAGGCATGCATTTTGAAAAAAATGGAAGTCACTGAACGAACTCACATTCACAAGTGAAGTAAGTGACGTGCACACATTACATTCATTGTAATAAGGATGCTTACAGACCCAACCGACTCAGGAACGCACATTAGCTTCCAACTAAACTCAGACTGAGTCTAAACTGGGAAAAATGCATATTATAATATAATACAATATAAAATGAACTCGCTCCACTCTTTCTTCTCCACAATTTTTTCGCTCCAGCTCCAGCCACCTAATGTACATACGTAAGTAATCTCTGAATGCATATTGTTGGCTTGAGTTTGAGTTCATTTATCATTTTTTGTCATCAGCTTTTAACTGCCACATCAAACAGAAGAGAAGAGAGAGAAAGAAGATGAAGAGGAGGAGGAAAACTCCAAAATCGTCTCTCTTTCACTCGATCGTCTCCAGAAATATGCGAAAGCACAGCAACCAACCAAAGTATTTATCAATGACTGGAACTGAGTTGAACACTTTTTTTACTAAACATACTCAAAGCTTTTAGAATTTTTATTCCACTTTCACATTTCAAACCTAAATTGGTATACATACAAACATAAAACTTCCTTTCCTCACTCTCATGTCGTCCTCGTCCTTCACTTAAATCGATGCATCGCACCCATCCATCCATCCATCGACGAGTGCACAATATTTAATAATGACGATGACGACAAGTGAAACTCGTCAGAATAAAAAATGCGTCGTGTTGCTTCCTCTCGCTTGTGACATACATGACACCGCCGCTTACTTATTGTACCTTCTAATCTAGCTACATACAAGGCTGCTCGCTGGAAACAGACAGGCTTTTAGCACACTTGAAAAGAAAAAAGCGAGACGAGTGAAGTCAGTGCCGGTGACGACAACACGACATCGACAACGACAACACAGAAACACATTTATTTTTCCCGTTCCATCATTATACTTAGCATATTGTAAGCTATAAGCTTTCAAAAATGTAGCGCATCGTTTTATTTTTATTCTTCTCGTTCCGACTTGACGAGTGTAAATGTGGATGGCGTGGGCTTCCTGCTTTATCTATTGTATTGAATGCGAATGGGAGTGATGTGATGTGTTGCATAAACATAAACATGGCGAAATCCACAATCATTATATAAATATGTGAAATTGACATTTTTCTGTGCCACCTTTTGAATTTAACAACCTCTGCTTTCTATGTAAAATTTAAATCCATGAAATAGGAATGCGTTTCTTCTCGTTAGAATGTCGACTGCATTCCGCGGACATCGTTAGAGTCGTCCACATAGTCATCGTCAATTGTCAAAAATGTTTTCAACCTTGTCAACTTACACACATTGCGTTAGGCTTATCGTGAATCATAATAATATTTCTAAAAAAAAGTTTGTAATATTTTCGATGGCTGGATTTTTTCTTGGAAGAAACTCAATTGGTTGAGTTATGTAATATAAATACCGTTTCAATTTGGCTAATGCTAAATTGGAGTGACGGCTTTCAGCAGCAGGGGCTTTCGCCTGCTTTCTTCAGCGCTGAGAGATTTCCATTGTTCTGTAATAAACAAAGAAAGCGTAGCAGAATGAATAGAAAATAAAAATGATTTTGTTGTTGCTGCCGACACAATTTATTTAATATTACATTCATCATCGTTGGAGTTTTGATTGGCTGAAAAAAATATTGCCAAGAAGAATTCAATTCAGTGAATTGAATCGAACAATAAGAACAAAATGCTTAATTGCAACCGAGCTGGCTACAATTAACAAAGAGCAGCAGCTGCGGCTTCAGTAGCAGTAGCCATGAGCTCTGAGCGAGCAATGATACCCATTTTTATTTGATTTTTTTCACACAAAGAGCAAAGTGAAACTTAAAATTCACTTGTTTCAAATTCAGCTTCATTTTGTTAAGTACCAGCAGGGGATGCGAAAGCATCAATTAAATAAACTGGACTCATGAACCTTTTGTTTTTCTTTTGATTTTTTGCTCACTCTAACTGAAATTAAATAGTGGCCGGCATATTCTAATGGTTGTGATACCAAGGACAAGACAAGCCAAGACAAGAGGATGAGCAGAGATTAATAATACAGTATTTAGGGAGCAGCAGTGGCAGAGGTAGAGAAATCGGCGGCTCACGGCTCATTCTCATAGTCATGTCATGACATGGCCATGGCTCATGCTATGCTTCATTTCATGGCATGGATCATCTTCTTCTTGAAGAAATGGAATAAAAAAGAACGCTCTTTCCTCCGCTCTGTCTCAGCCTAATCTACAAAATCTTAATGATACTCTTGCATTAAGGGAGGAAAAAACATTATGTACATTTTATGCACACAGTCACTTTACTACTGTATAAACTCATTAGAGACCTTTCTAATGCATTGTTGCATAAGCTAATATTATTCATTTACAACAGGACAACGTTTCTATTCTCTTATAAACCGTTTTTTGTGCTCATCTTCCATTATTGCGTTATGCTAGCCCCGTTTTTAAATACTGCTGAACGCTCAACATAAATCGTCGTGTTGAGTGGAAGAAAAAAAAGGGAGGAGGTGGATGAATGTGGATGGATGTAATGTAATGTAGCTCATGTGGAGGACACAGGGATTACAAATGGGTAAATGGTAATCTGAAATAAAGAAGGGAGAAAGAATTGAGTCTGTCGAAGAAGAAAAAAAGATGCCCATCGACGATAATAGTTTCGGATGTTATGTTAGTTACTGAGTTGGCAATAACAGTAATAGTAATAATAATAATAATGGAGCACTTAAAAGTATATCTAAATACTGCTTACTTCGAGTAGTGGTAAGTAAGCCTTTCTGCGTGGAAAAATGCCTCCACCTTCTTGAAAGGGAGAAAAAGATGGACACCAGATAAAATTACATATTATTATAGAGAGAAGGAGTTGAGTTTTGAGTTGGAGTTTCAGGTTGAGTTGAGGACAAAAAAGGATTTCTGGATTTGGGTACCTTCACTCTCCATCCGAGCGGAGGGGAGTTCGGCAGCAGGAAAAGCAAAGGATCTGATCTGATACTAGTACATTACATTGCATTACGTTATATAGAGACAAAGTGGATTTTCCCTTGAAAAGGAAAAAAAGTAAAACGATTGGAAACATGTCCCGTGTTTTTTATCAGACTCGTTGTTACTTGCCTCCATTTGTTACATATTACATGATTGTTGCAACAACGGCTGACTTCGAGGAAAATGTAAGTAAGTAGGCGAGGCGAGGCGAGGTGGTCACAAAATGCAATCACGTACGAACATCACATCACAGCCAAGACTTTTTTCAGACATCGTCATCATCATCACAATCATTTTCATCGTCATCGCCAGATTTTTTTTTAAAGTTGAGAAAAGAGTTTTTGAGGAGGATAAGATGAAATGGTATAAAAGAGAAAATGATGCAAATCTGCTTTTTGACTTACGCACAGCTTAACTTGTAGATACCATTTAAAACAGTTAAGCGCTTACTTTCTTAACTAATATTTAATATAATATCGCATGTGTGTAATATAACATTATCGCTGTTTTGAAGAAGTTGAGAAGAAACTCTGTTTCATAAGTCGATTTCTTCAGATCATTATCTGGAAATCGTCGTTCGTTTCTTCGTTTTTTGTCTTATCCTACGCGCTCTGCGTTTCAAGAATGAAATGAAGACTGCTGCTGAAGAAGACACCAATGATTATCATTTATTATTACTTTTACAATGGCCATTATTATCATTGCATCCGCATCCTCTGCCTCTTCTTTTTTTCTTCCACCTCCTCATTTAAATATTCCGTTGATGCTTCGTTTCCTTCTTACTGGTTATTATAAAACAAGCTTTTTACTTACTTATGACAAATCGTTTTTCATCAGCTTTTCTCATTTCTCTCGTCAAAATAAAAATTCAAAATAGAATGTTCAAGTGAATGGAGTTGGAGGGAAGGAAAAAATTATCTTGGTGGACAGAACTGAAACTTCCTTGATGACAAGCTCGTCATGTCTTGTTCGTGAATGTAGTTCGTTTGGCTGGCTGGTCCCTTAGGAAAGGAAAGAACGATGGGACGGAAGTTACTTGGGGAGACAAGACATGCACGCTCACGCACGCACATTCCACTTGCATACAAACGATGTACGCACGTAAATGTGTTTCATTAAAATTAAAAACATTCTGATTGAATTGAAATGTCTCCGAAGGAAAAGCATGGACAGGTAATAAACAAGAAGACAAAAAAAGAGAAAGAAATCGTGGGAGACCTGCAACATACGCTAGGTCGAAATATTCATAAAAACGGTCTTTTTTTCTTCCTGGAAGATTATAATTGGCAATTAGGTAGGAAATAAAGTAAAACCGTCTGTCGTCTCTTCCTTTCCCTTTTCTTCCTCCTACCTGCCGCTTTACTCTGCCTCCAATTTTAATTCCAAAGTAATATAGCCATTTACTTACTAATGCCATGCGATGTGATGCATGCTGATATTTTCGACTCAACTTCGTTTAAACTTGGCTCACGAGCAAAAAATTACGCACTGTATAATACCAGCAAGAGTAGAAGCAGAAGCGGCAACAGAAGCACAGTGGCAACTCCCCAGGGGTATTTTTTCTCCTTTCCCCTTCATCTTTTTATCATCATTTTCTTTACTTTTAATACTCCCGTTCAAAAAATCCATCCACCAGCCAGCACACCACCACCACTTGATTCAAATGAATGCAATCCAATGAACTTTTTAATAGGTATGCATTTAGCAGAAAATAATGCGTGCTCCTGTGTTAGCTACTCTTACTCCAGCTACCTTACGTACGCACATACGTACTTCACGTCTCAAACCTTCCACTTTCATTACCTCCGAAATAGAATACACAATAATAATAGTCATATTTTGATGTTGACGATGACGATGATGATGGAAATTGACTGGCTCCTTTCATTTTCATTTTCATGTACGCACACAAAAACATTAGATGGAGAACACAAAGCAATATTTATAACTAACTACTACATACTATTGAGTGGAGACAGAGCGAGTGGAGCTGCGATTATATTTTTTTGAGTTTTCGTTTCGTTGTCAGTGATAAATGTGGCTTTCCGTAATGCAATGCCAGAGTAGTTCCTCTCTGTCAATCGGAGGAAGCAGGAAAAACACAAGAGGCTGTTGTTGTTGTTCATACTATATTTCTCTCTCAGTTCTCAACTCTGCTCAGTTCACTCGATAAGAGTGAGTTGGTGCCATTCCCTTACCTAGTTCATACCATAACATTTTGCTACAACGTTGTTATTGTTGTTGTTGAATGTGCTTTTTTCTTTCTCTCTTCTCTTGTCAAAACATATTAATTATAGTCACTTCTTCTCTGTCATTTATACTTTTTTCTACTCTCTCCCCTTACGTATTTTATGGACGACGTGGACACATCACAACATGCAAGGAATGAACATGACTATGGCCATGCCATGCCAATTGCCGCCACATCAAAGGTGGAATTTTGTGGCTCTCTCTTGATGATGAGGATAGTAAATATGTGGACGTTGATGATGATGGTGATGACGATGGTGTTGCTAAATAACATTCTATTCTTTCCGCTTTTTTGTTCCTGCTCTGGTGTCTGCTCCTTCCTTCCTGCAAATGTCCCTGTAAATGTGCAATTAAAAAATGAAAGTGGTCTTTTCTCTTGCCACTGGTTGATTAAGGAATGTGTGTGTGATGTGATGGGATGTGATGTGGTGGGAAACGAACCAGCAAGAAGAAGAGTGAGACAACTCAAAGGATTTTAATTGCTTGACGGGAATAAATCGCCTTGACAGATTGGATAAATGAGTTATTGCCTATTGCTATTGAGTTATTATCTTTAAATATCTCGCAATCTCTATTCAATTCTATTCTACGCGAAAAAACTTCAATTCTCGAGGCTGAGTCTAGATGAGAGAGTGAGTGAGTGACTCACTCAATTACTCACTTTGTGGACATGGGAACACTGAAAGATAAGTGGTCAATGGAACAGATTACATTTTCAGTAATTACTCAATTCATGCAGAGAAGGGAAGAGACGAACGACGGGAAGGGGATTTTGTCAAATTACAATATTTTTTGTTTCATGTGGACTTCATAATAAAAGTACAAGAGTCGTTGTCTTTGTCCTTCCTTTCCAACTTGATAATATCTGAGTGGCTGAAGTGAACTCGAACAAAGTTCATCTGACTAGACTGGACTCTTGTTTCTGGACGAGACGCGAAAACGACTGGAAATAAAATCAAGTGGGCAAATTTTATAGCTCGGCTCTTAAATACTTACTTGCATATGGAAATGATGGTGGTCAGTCGTGTCTGTCTATGGAACTCAACTTCTCGTCCCAACTCAATGAGAGAAAAGAAAGACACACACAAAAAATAGAAAGTTCATCTTCATCCTTGCTGTGTTCAAAGTGGAAGGAACAAAGCATTTTGCGTAACTTAGCACTTTCTTTTTATTACCTTTCCCTCTTCTGCCTTGTTCTATTTTATTTTATTCTATTTCCGAGAAGACACTGAACTCCACTAAACTCTTTTCTTGGAGAAACTTTCATTTTCTTCTTTGTGCTCATTATTTCATCGCAGTGCGTTTTCCCCAGGAAAGAGGAAGAAGGCGAAAAGTAAAATGGCAGTGGTACTCAAACTCAGCTCCGGCTCAGACTTCAGACATATGACTTTTGTGTCATTATCATGAAAATCATAATATTCATATTACAATGCTATAATAAATATAATAATAAAGCCGTCTGATATCTGCTTATCTTGGGGGAAATTGTGGATGTGAGGTAACTCATACATTATTATAACTGCTCGCACAAACTGAAAACCACATCACTCACATAACATTATCACATGAGAGTTGAAGAAATACTATTGGCCAACCAAAGAACGAAACAACTCTTCGTCTCTCTTTCATTTGCTCTTTGTTTCCTCGGAGCGAAAAACTTTTTCCCTGGGAGAAAGAAAATGATGAAAAAGCTGTGCGTAGTTTAACTTGAGTTAGACTTGTGTCCATATTTACGTGAAGGAGAGAAAGTGGAGGAGAGGAAGACGCAGATCAAGAAAAACTAATATCGCGCTCTCTTCCCCTTTTCTTACTTTCGTTTTTAGTTAGTGGAGTTGAGCTTAGTCTTTATTTCATCATTATGATCATGATATGATGAAAGAAAGAGGAAAAGTCAGAGTCAGAAGAGAACAAAGTAAAGTACAGCGACGGGAAGTTAGCACCGTTGCTTCTTCATCATCAGCATCTGACTCTCGCCCAACTCAACTAAGCAAGACACATTTACGATGATCAGTGCGTCTGTGTGTGACTGACTGACAGGAAAAAAGGCAATTTTACTTTACCTCACTCACTTTACTTTCCCTCTCCAGCTCCTCCTAAGAGTGAAAGGCAGAGGCAGCCTAACACCTTTGATCTTTCTCTACCCTTTTTTCTCCGTCGTCTTCGTCTTCTCCGTCTTCATTATTATTACCTCTGTATACCCTGTGGACATTTTCTGGCCCTCATCGGCCTCGACGAGTGTGTAAAAAGGGTGCAGGCAGACACAAATCGCGGCGGCGTGGCTCTATCTAACAGCACTGTGAGCAGTAGTGGCACACAGCACACTTTAATTTTACATCTTCTTCATCTTTCCCTTTCTGCATGACCGCCTGCCTTGAACAAGCGGAAGTTTACTTTTTCCCAAAGTGAAAAGGTGAATGAATGAACATGAACGAAACGAACGAGTGAAATAGATGAAACAAAGTTTTCTCGATGATGATGAGTAACTCGGAGGAAACTCGACATAACTACCTAGCTACGAGTTGTCTTGATATAACGAATGGTGGAGCCAAGGAAAGGATAGATTTAATGGAGAAAACTATGCCCATCTCCGTCTTTCTCCATATTGCTGTTTTCATTGCTCCATTTCACGAACCAACATGACGAACGTTAACATATGAAAGCCACAGGATGAGGATGAAGCAGATGAGCTGAGGAAAGGCAGGGAAGAAGCAGAGGAGAAAAATTATTTTCCTTTATTGCCTTTTTTCCTCCGTTTTGCTTTAACTCTCTCACTCACTCACTCACTCACTCTTTTCTCCCTTGAAGCGAAAAACCGTTTAAAAATGTATGTATGTGAGCAACACTGACACCGACCCTTCGTCCGACAGTTTCAGGGAAAAGATCGTCTTTCATTATTACACTTTGACTTACCACCGCCACCCGCATTTTCATACCACTTTCCAAAGTAAAAGTGAAACCGCGGCCGCCGCAACTTCTCTTGTAGTATTCTTGTTCGTCTTGTGTCCAACCTCCTCCACTTCCACATCACATCCACATCCACCTCCACCTTGTAAGTTGTGTGTAAGCCACCTCGAGGTTCATTGGTCGAGTTGAGCCAGCCGACAAATTCGACAGTGAGTCAGAGTCAGTCATTAAACGGAAATTGAGGGCTGCGAGGGATTCTTCAGTCTTTCCTATGAGCTCAGCTCGTGACTCTAAAAATAAATACATTCCTCCTCTTGTCCCTTCCCTGGCCCAAACCTTTCTATTTCTGTCCATGGAGTGAAGTCTGACTGCCCGCAGCGCCACACACACTTTTTTTTGGCAATTTGGAGGAAAAGAGATAAAAAGGAAATGCGGAAAGTTTTTAACAAGAAAAAGAAAAGCCAATAAAAGCAATAACATTCCAAAAGACATGAGAGTCTCTCTCTCTTGATGATGATGATAATGATCGTCATGATAACCAATGGTATCACGTTGATCATCATCATGATCATCATCCTATGATAAGCAATGGTCAGTTATTTTTTTGTTACGTTACGTTACATTACTGCTATTCAGGAATCAGAAGAAAAGAAAGAAGATAAAATTCCGAGAAAATCCTCCCTGCTCTTCTTTTCCTCTCTCTTCTCATCGTTTTCCCCTTCTCCCGAAATTGACCACATTTCTTTATTTCCTTCAACATGAATAAATAAAAAGGGATTTCTTGACCATCGAGAAATAAAAGTAAAGCTGGAAGGGTTGAGTAGGAGAAAAGTCTGAAAAAATGTTCCGTTCCCTGCTTGAAATCGATAATTTGAGTGGTAGGTCCGAATTACATAATGATGTACACGCTGTAAAGATGTTAACCTCCGGCCCTCTCCTGGGTCATTTGTCACCATTGATAAGCAAAGTAAAGGATGGCTTACTAACTCAGACTCAGCCACTTTCAACCTATTTTCCACCGGTTGGACTCAGGCAACTTTTTATTTTGGGGAGAAGAATGACATTGAAAAATTGAAGATTAACTGGAAAAATGTTTCTTCGTTTCTACTTCAGCAGTCTTTTTTCTTATTTGGTGCTTTGCTCGAATTGTGTTGTATTGTGAGCTGCTGAGTATTTGACCACACCCAACGAATCCACCCACGGGCTTTTTCAAAAGGGGAAAATAACACTGTTTAAATATGGTCATTTATTCTTTTGTACACTGTTTTCACGCAGTCCGCCCATCTAATTTTCTCCTTCGCTTTGTTCACTCCGTTCCTTGTTCTATTTTCGGACACTGCCTACGTAACTACGTACATATACGTGGATTTAAACACAGAGCCTTTAAAAATAACTTATAACGGTGATAGTATGATGGTCGATGATAATTTTCGCAAGGAATGACGATAATCATAAAATATGTAGACAAGAGCGGTCATAACGATGAATTAATTCTCATGGTCAAAAATGACCACCTAAAGCTCTGACGCTAGCGGAGTTTTGTTTTCGCCTGCTCCTGCTAGTGGAGCTAACACCTATGTAAAGGCATTTAGGCAGTGAGCGACTAAAGGTATAATAAAAGAGAGAGTAAAGGGAAAAGCAATAAATATCGAATGTATTCCATTCAGTCACTCACTACGTGTGTGTCTGTGTCGAAAAATAGAAACGAAGGCAGTTTACTGCAATGCTAGCTAGTCAATGCTTTAACTCAACTGGCTTCACTCACTGGACTGGACAATATTATTTTGGAAAGTTTTTCCTGGAAAAAATATTTATATACTGGTGCTTTCCCCAGAACAAAAAAAAATCCCTGTGGACTCGCATTTATTTATTATTATGGTGCGTACGTATGTAGGAAAATACAAATGCTCTACTACTATTCACTTCACTCAACTCCCCGTGAGTTGTTTCGGTAAATATGAGAAAAGTGTTCTGTTCTGTGGTCGCCGTATTCATATTATATTATATTAAATTGTAGAGAAAGGCAAGAAGGAAGAAACTGTGTAAAACTCACACAGTGTTACAAAACAAAGTAGAGAAAATAGAAATGCATCGTATCGCTCAAGCAACTTGGCTCGAGTCAGCTCACACACTTGAATGCATGTTTCTTATCGACTTGGAAAACTCACTTTTCTTCGACTCCCACTAAAACCCAGAAAAAAAGAAATCGACTAAAAAGAGAGACTCGTGCTTCTTTCTTGCCCTTCGCCTCCTTCCTAGTTTCCTCTTTCTTTCTCTCCTCTCTGGTCTGCTCGTTAATCAAAAAGCGAAATCGATTTATGTTTTGTAAGTACATAAATTTTGGATAAAGTGGACGTCGTCGTCGTCAACGTACAATGTGGACGGACGCAGGAACGCAGGAATGCATGGAGAAAGAACCACCACAGAATACTTTTTACTGCACTCCTACTCCTTTCTTCACGCTTTCCCTCATAGAAGAAAAAAACTGAACTCTATAAAAATGTATTTTTTTCTCGGCCAGTCCTCTCCAGTCAGAAACTTCAAAATATATTTTGATACATATAAATACACTTTGGTGTTTTTTCCTTCCATTGAATATTATGTTGTTCCCATTCCCGTTTCCTTCCCTTCGTCCTGTTTCACACACATGCATAAAGCACACATTTTTTCTCATCGCTCCCATCATCTTTCTTCTCTACTTCTTCTTAAACTTCCTCTTTATTCTTCATCGTTTTGTATGCCTCACTGGACACAACTGGCCATTGGCAGTTTCTCTTTCTTTCCTTCCACTTTCCCTTCCCCCATTCCTTGGAAATATTTTTTTTCCAAGAAAAAATACATAAAAACGTTTCGTTGGACATGGAGCAATCCATCTTATCAAAGTTGAATATCTAATAATAAGAATCTTAATAAAATAAACTGGTGCACAGAGAGAAGAGTCGCTCCATGTAAATAAACACATATATCAATTCAAGTCAAGTTGAGTCAAGTCAAAATTGAAAATTGGAAAATATGTACGTAGCAATATATCAAAAGAAAAGAGGATTATTATTATTCGCTTGGTTGGACGTTGCCTACTTCATTGCTGGTCATCCGTTATCCTATCATATCATATCCTATCTTCCTTCGTATAGCCGTTGCCATTACTTATTTATATTTAAACGGATAAAGAAGTTAGTTTCGTTAAATATCATTATCATCATATCATCGTTATTCTCACCTTGGCTCTCATGTTGTAGTGTTGTAACACTCATAAAATAATAATCACAATGCAAATTTACAATTCCTGTTTTTCTCCCAATTTTTTAATAATCATAAAGGAAAGCAAGTTTTTTTACCAATATTCTATTTCAATTCCATTTTCTATTGTTAATGTGTTCTCGTCTTGGCTCCAGAACACTGCCCATTAATTTTTTCCCTTGTTAGCTAGCTTCATCTTGATCATCACACTTAACTAAAATTTGTTACATTGTCAGTGTTGTATTGTGGCCACATTCATTATCTTTAATAGTTTAATTTAATACATCTTCTCTTCTCCCAATCGTTTCAAACAAAATACATCAAAATTTACTCTGGTTATAATGCCGTCTCATAAAATTCGTGTGAAAAGAAAGTAATGTGGACATTAAATAGATTTCTTCTCAAAAAGAAGACTATCTTAAGAAGAAGAAAAAAATAAGAAAAAAGAAACTTATTACCTATGCATAGGTAATGTTTTGTAAGTTAAGCATGTAATCAACTGATTGTTTTTCTTTGAGTGTGTCCATTATTGTGTGTGTCCACACAGCAATGAATAGGAGCGTAGAGTTGGAAGAGAGCGGAGAACAAAAAGTCATTTACACGGAGTGCACCCGATCCGCATACTAATTATCTCATTTTCAAAGAAAAACAAGCGACAGCCACTGAGTTAAAGGTAGAGCAGCGACGAGGTAGCACGTAAAAAGTAGCTGGTGATAACACACTGGCTAAAATACTGTTTAAAGTGCAGCGAGAGTGGAAGAAGTGAAACCAAACAGCAGCGGCATTCAAGCCATGGATGGAAGGACAGCCGTAATTCCCTATCGCCATCTCACCTTGTTTTTTTCTTCGCCACCGCCATTCTAATGATAAGCTGCATTAGATCATGCATATATGCATATTTAACATTTTTATCGCTTTTTACGTGTTAAACACACTTTCAAGCAAGGAGCGAGAAACGAAATCTCTAAAGTCAGCAAAAAAACTCTTTCTTGCGTTTAGAATTTTAGAACAGGGGTTTCGCTGGTTCACGTCCAGTTCATCCCCTGAAATAAGTACATTTTCATTACATTACTACATTATGTAACTCGACTTTGTATGCATAACAAAATCGCTTATCAATTCTAGCTTATCAGCAAACTCACTTTAGAGCTGATGTTATGTTATGTTATGTTGTGTTATGTAATGTTATTTCTTCTACTTTTTTATACACTACTTTACTGGCTCAGTAATAAATACAAATGTATTCGAGATAATGCATTATGTCAGATGATAAATATGCAGATATAACATTTTCCAGACCATTCCTGGAAAAAAGGGGCATCTTGTGTTGGTGGAAAGAGCCAAGAGCTAAGCACATTGCAGAAGCAGGGAAGTGAGTGAACGAACAATGCAACTCACTTGCAATGCAATGTAATGCAGCGAGCCATGAAATTCAACAGATTTTTGATAAAAATTGTCGAGGGTCTCAACTAAAGTAAAAAGTATGGATAACTTTAGAAGAAAATCGTTTCAATTCGGAGTCTAAGCATAGAAGAGCCAGTGAGTGAGTGAGCCACAAGCACACCACGTGTGTATTTAAAGACGACTTTTTATGGATAGACGAAAACGAAACCAGAGGCAATACGAAGTGAGTGTTGTTTTGGTGAGGAAGAGGGTGTATAGCAAACTCGTAAATCATCATTAGGCAAAAAAGTAGACAGGGACGAGAAACCCGACGAAAACGACGTGAGTGCACTGCACAGGAAAGGAGACGACGAAAAAGAGATATAAATACATTTATATACATACATTATATATTCTTTGGCTAGGAGAAAAAAAAGAGTTCTATTTTCTGTATTCAGTCAGTCTCAGTCAGATTGGGACTGAACCAGAGAAATAAGAGAGAGGCTGAGTTTTTTTTGCTGGAAGAAGCGAGTGAGAGCAAGAGTGAGAGTCACAAAACATGATTACTTTCGCTGCATTTACTTCACTCTCTCCACTCTTTTCCTTGCACAAAATACGCACATTGGAACACAAAAACACACCAAACAAGACATCATCAACATCTATTTTTACCCGTGTTCCAAAAAAAACGTGTAACAACAAGAGCGAAATAGGAAAGTTTTCTTCCAAGAAACAAGTTCGTCTCCTCTTTGCTTTCGCTGCTTTGCTTTCCTTTTCTACAATGATTGGCTCAACTCAACCCAAAACCAACTCCAAGTCACTTATTCATTTATTATATATTCTTTTCTCCGCTTCTTGGGTGCGTTGAGTTTCGACGGCTGACTTATAAATATAAGTAGGAAGAAAAAAAACACGTTTCTTTTTTACTCCTTTCGTCCATTTCACTTCACATTTCTCCTCTTTCCCTTATTACTTGCTCTCGAAGAAAGACGCGAAAAAAATTAAGAAGAGGAAGCTATAAAAATATAAAAAGGGGAAAGTTTCGTTTTGGTGGTTGGTTGGTGCGTTTGAGGCTCTGTGGAATTTTTTTTCTTCTCTTTTCTTGGTTACTGGTTTCTGGTTGTGGCGGTTGATTTTTTAAAATATGTATAATATAAAATATCTTCTCGCAGTGACTGTGCATGTGTTCATGTTCTTCTCCATGTGTGTGTGTGATTCTCTCTTCTCGCGTCTTATTTCCTCCGACTTCCTCCTTTGACTCACTTTCACTCACTCAGTCATTCATTCTTTCATTTCTCTTCTTCCCTCCATGTATGCACTCACTCATTCATTCATTCCCTGCCTCCATCCAACCATCCAGGGAAGTCAGTCGAGATATCGTATCGCGGATTGCCTCACGCATACAAAATTTATTGCACTCTGAGAAGAGAAGGGAGGAATGACTCATTCATTCGCCTTCTTTCGTACTCCTAGCTGCTAGCCAGAGTCACATGAACATATCACGGACACATGGCCACACGCACGGGAAAAGTCAGCTTTAAAAAATTGAGTTTCACATATTTTTCATATTTTCAAGTTACGTCTATTTAAGCTGCGCTACGCTTGAGCAACAAATTTTCTCATTTTTATCTTTTCTCTTCCCTTCATCGTCTCAGTTTAGGAGCTGCTCCTGCTGCTTCAGAGGAAATTACTTACGCTTCTTCCTCTCCCTCTGGTTCGTGTCCTTGGGTAAAAATAGAATTAAAACGCAGATTTTCTATTTTAGGTTTGAAAAAGTGAAAAATGACTCTGGGAAAGTAAAAGGTAGGTGGAAAAGAGAAATAAAAGCAGAGAAGACAGGCACAAGCAAACAACAAAAGTTTTCCACTTTAAAAAACACACTCCCAGTTGCCGCTCTTTGCACGTACCAATTTTTGTTTTTCTGGAGATGTGCTCCATTCCAACCTTCTTTTTAATCACGTGTGGCCACGTGGTAACTTTCTACCTTGACGATGATGATGAAACTGATGTAATACGTAACACTGATGAAACGTGTCTTTTCTATTTCTTATTTTCTCTTTTCTTCTTGTTGTTCTGTGCGTGTGGTTTTCTCTGCTTGCCTCACCCGGGAAAAAGAAAGGAAAATGAAGGAGTAGAAAAGAAAGTGAAAGTTTTCTTGTCTTCTTCTTTTCCCTGCCTGACCTCCCACGATTTCTCCATGTCTCTCCACATGTCTTTCCGGTACGATAAGAACAAAATAAAAAAGTGAAAGTGAAAAAGTTGTTTTTCTACTTTTCCTTTTCGAAACAAAAAAAAACTTCATGGAAGACTCAGACTATAAAAAACTACGCAAAAAATGGTATCTTGTTTGCTAACTTTTTTTGTTTTTATTATTAGTACTGGAAGAGTTGCATCGCATTACATTACATTTTGTTTTGTTTGGCTTTCCTTTGGAAGAAACGGAAAAGGAGGAGAGCGAGAAAATAATAAAGTATAAAAAGGGAAAGGAGGGAGTGAGACCAGGTGAAATCTCATTTCCTCCTTGCCTCCACATTAGTTTCTTCTAAGCTGCGTGGCATTGCGTCCACGTCTACGTCCACGTCCACCAAACAAAAACACAAGTTAGGAAAAGGAAAAAAGAGGAATGCAGGTTTATTCTGGAGAAAACATTATAGATGCATTGTATCCAGTTAAATGCAGATTTTCAGCTTGAGCGATGATAATAAATAAATGCACACACGGCAAACTTTCAGGGGAAAGTAAAAAAAGAGATAGATACGTAAGTTAAGAAGCAAAACTCAGTGAAAAAGGAAAGCTGCCGTTACTTATGCTAGAAAGCAGTTCAGTGGTTGAGTTAGTTTGAGAAATGTATTTTTCCTCCTTTTCCAGTTTCGGTTGCGCTGGGTTGGGTCTCGCGTTTCAAAAGTGGAAAACTAAAAACGATGTCTTGCAAAGGAAAGGCAAAAGGCAGCGAAACAGATCAGAAAGTGAGCGTGAAAAAAGCGGATGCCAAGGCAAGAGAAGAAGACTCCGTTGCAATCTTCTGCTCGCTTAGGTTACGTACTACGTTGCTTTTCCCGTGATTTATGCAGAATCCACGAGGTGAAGGAGGAGAAAAAGGAAAGGAGAGAGGAAAAGGAGCAAAATATGTATAACACAAATAAAAACACAATATCTTTTTTCTCCTATTTCTTCTTCTTACATGCTAAGAGAGAGAAAAAATATATTTTTTAAAGATAGGGAAAAGATGTCGTTTTTCTTGGTCTTTCCTTTCCTCCTTCGTATCATAGAAGGAAGGAGGAAAGAAATTGGGAGGAACGCAAAATGTCAAGATAGCAGCAGCAGCACAGCGGTGAAACTGAAACTCTTCCTTTCCTACTTACGCTTATCCTTACCATTTTCACATTTTCAGATAAGCATTCATTTCATACGAGTCTTTATGGAGGTACATTTATTTTGGAATATACATAATTTTTTTTCTCCCTCGTGCCACTGCCAGCAGTCTGGCAAAAGCCTGTCTTGCCTCTATGTACTTTTGCTTCTCAATTCTCGTCTTACTTGACTCTATGCCTCTGATCTGCTCTTCTTTCTTACTGATGTTACGCACAATTTATCGGCTCGGTCCATTTCCACGATCTCTTCCCTTCTTTAACTCGCCTCCTTCCTACCTTGTAAAAATTGCCTTGTTCCGAGAAAAACATAAAAATAATAATAACAAGAGGGGAAACTACGTTTATATAATAAAGCATAACGTTTATATTATGGAAATGTGGTGTATTACGTACATACGTGTACACTGCCAAAGAAAACAGTACAATGCTGTTTTAGCAATGATAATAATAATGTGTCCAAAAAATGTGTGCACACTTCGTATATAATAATAATAATAACGACTCTGACTCAGATATAAATATACATAATAATACTATTTAAAGAGACATAAGTAGAAAGAAAGAAACGCATCCATAAATGTTTTATGTACTCACTCACTTATTTAGTGCTTCCATTTATGCTTTATCGTTTTCCGTTACGGTTTCTCGTATTTTCGGGAACGCACGAGAAAAAAATCACGACATCGACGACACTTCCCAAATAACTTCCCTTTTTTCTTTCTCTGTCTTTATCCAATTAGCCTAGTCTAATTACTTACGGAGTACTCGAGTAAAGAAAAAATATAATGGAGAGGGAGGATTCTGTTTTTCCGTTTCACTCGTTTACTCTCCTGTAACACTTCATTTTCCGTTTCTTCACGGTCAATGTAATACATTAGAGCGGAGCGACGAAGGAGCAAGCCAATCTTAGTAGTTTAAGCAGAGGGAACTTTAATGTGTGCAACCTACACACTTACACATTTTTATCACTCGTCGTCATCGTCGCATCAACATCAAGGCTAGGCACAAATTTTTTCCTTGTTCGTGGAAAAAAGCAGTAGCAAATGAGAGTCACACAGATCGAGAGACATAAGACGAAGCGAAAAAATGTCGTAAAACGACAAGACCATGATTTACCCTCATCTCATGATGATCATGAGGATCATGAATGGAAGATGGAGACAACTTGAGATATAAGATGGGCACCAGAAATGGCGACGCTATATTTGGTCACAGTCACAGTCGCACAGCTTTGAAACACTGTTTACTTTTACTTGTCTGAGAGTTACGTAAACGGCATCGATAAAAAATGGAGCAGAGGAGAAGAGACATTGACATAACAAGATGAAAATGGTGGCAATAACAATTGGATCTTCATGATTATCATCAGAATCCCTATGGCTGTACACACCAACAATGACCATGTTTTTACGTTTCTTTCTTTCCATGTTGTTGTGTGTGCACATACAACAATTTTCGTTGGAACGGGGACACACACAGGAAATATCTTGAATGGCCGTTCATTCACGGCTTTGGCCAAAAAATACCAGGACTAAGACCAAGACGGAACTGAAAGCCAAGAAGCCATGAGACGCGAAGGAGACATGAGCCAAGAATAACAAGACAAGACAAGACTACACTAAGAATAACTTAAGTTTAAGCAGAATGATGGCGCACTGCAAAAAAACAAGAATGGCAATAATAATAATAGTAAAAATAATAATAATTCCATGTCATCGTCTCGTCCTCTTTTCTTCTCTCTTTTCCCAAGTTCAGTGCAGTGCAGTGCGTAGCACGAGAAAAAAAGTTTAGCGAGAACAAAACATGTGTCAAGTCCGAAACTTCCGTTCGAGACAAAGTAAAGTAAATACATCCGATCTGATGTGATACGATGTAGATGACCACACGAGAACTTTACGTAGGAGAAGTGACGCCAGAATTATTATTATTATTACTATTGTCGGATGATGATGACACTTATCATTACACCGTGTCCTGATTCATCTTGTCTTGTTTCGTTTCTTCCAGGATATCGTTAGCTGCTGCAAGCTCTGTTCTTTCCCTTTGTTTTTTTCTGAAGCGGTGTGGCTGTTTCTGTTGAAGTTGTTAGCGTTTCATGATGTGGAGCAGACTCTGAGTCCACTTGGAAGTTGTAATGTAATGTAGCAAAATGGGCATAATAACATAAGGCATAATAATTCCTTGTTGCTCCAGCTCAAGAAGCTGCAGCTTCTTCAGATTTTTTTTTCTGCGTGCATGTTCGCAGGATATGATTATACGATGGCGGTGTAAAGTTACATAACATCCCCTACCTTGTTGTATCTTTTTATTCTTGTCATAATCATTTGAAATGATAACGTAGAAAGCTGGGAAGTGCTACTAGAAAAATGTAATTTCTCCGCTTAGTGTTTCATATCATAGTTGGTATCATGGCAACGCGAATGGCTGCTCTCGTGTAAGTAATTTCTGTTAACTTGATGAGAACGACATTGTCTCTTTTGATGATCCTCATGATGGCGATGGCGATGATGATGAGAAATGAAAAAGTAAGAAGTTTGAGTTGAGCGAGCCTGCTGACAAGAAGGACTGAGTTAAGTGCGAAAAATAATATGGCTGCCGCTGCTGCTCTAACTCTGGTGCTGTTATGATCATTACTATTGCTATCTTGTTATTTTGTTTTGTTGCTTTGTTTGCTATTTTGTACTTCTTGGAGTGGAGTGGAGGGGCAAAGAAAGAGACAGAGGAACGGATTTCCTTACAATTATTATTATTGCCGTACTTACGTTTGCTTCATATGATGACAATGGACTTTTTACATTTCCCTAATGAGCATCTGCTCTCTTTATCCTCACTCCACTCTCCGGTGACTTTTTATGTCCGCATAATTCTCTCCTGAGTGAACGAGCGGTCGGTGAGCAGTCATTAAAAAATCAGGAACATCAACATGCAATGCGATCTATGGATGTAAAAGTAAGCTTGGGCCACTCTCGCTGCCACTACTGACTCACTAAATTTTCAAAATCTTCATTTTCCTGTGGAGTCTAATTTGTCTCCATAATTTTGACCTCCCTCGGCTACCCTATAGGTAGCTTAGCTATAGGGCTTTCATGTTCCACAAACAAAATTATGACTGTTATTGTGAGTAAAGAAAACATTCTCCCTTTTTATTAGCTCTTTTCCACGCCATTTTTGGCCACAAAATATTGAGCCCAACACACTTTTGCCCTTTATGGTCACAAAATATTATTATTAGCATTATGGCGATGCGATGATCACAGTGGCGGTTGGTTCGTTGGTTCGTGGCGACAACCAAGAGGATGATGATGATGATGATGATGATGACCACAGCATTTTTTGTGGTTCCATGGCATGTCATGTATTTTACTACATTATACATACATTCTCCTGTTTACGTATTTTGCTCCACATTTTGAACAAAAAAATACTGACCGAAACATCTGAAGTTGCGAATGGCTAGAAAAAAAAAACTTGTAAAAAGGAAAATTGGGCGATTTCCACGTTAACGGAGTCCAAATATGGCCACTTATATTTTCCCCAAAACCCTACATTCCCTTTTCGCAGCACAATTACAATGAACTATCGAAACGTATATGTCTTTTGTTCCATTCCACTATACCCAATGACTCCAGAACCACTCGAAAACCTTAAAAAAGAAGTAAAACGCCCGAGAAGGGAAAAAGGAAGCGGAATGGTTGTAAAAAAGTGTGAGCGTCGTCGTATACAAGACGTGTTAACTGAGTTGTGTGATGACGCCATCAAAACTAAACTTGGCAGTTTTCTCCATCTCTGAAAAAGAGAGAAAAGTGAAAAAGTGGAAAAGTCGAGTAAAAAGTGAAGTGAACTTCATTTTTGTTCTGTGTGTGTTCAGTGTGTTCCACACTTTGTGCAGTCATGTCATAACGCCACTAAACTAAATGAATATTACACTCGTGATGTGGATGTTTGCGTTTTGCGGTGGCGCTTTTTCCTCTCTCTCTCTGACATGATGATCGTGATGATGACATGGTACTATGAACATTGTTCTTGTACTTTACTCACTCACTTGTACAGTTCAACAATAATAAAAATAAAAATAATAATCCCACCTTAGTTTGTTCTTCTCCAGGACTTTTCCAAAAAAAAATACTGGACAAAATATGCTTATGCTTACTTACTTAACTTAGCTAGAGCTAACATGGATTTTTTTACTTCTTTGCACATGTTCCATGAAAAAACAGACTGACTTCTTCCACTTCCACTTATTTTTTCCCTTTCTTCATCGCATGGCTAAAAGTAATTCAAAGTCAGCAGTGGGTCCCAATTATCCCTCCTCAGAATGGCTCATAAACGCCAGGGAAACCAGATTCACCATAAGCAGAGGAAAAAACTCATTCCATTTTCTCCCTTTTTAGTACACATACATACACAGAGAAACCGAAAAAAACTTGAATGATCATGATCAGCACCACTACCACAGGGAAACGAAGTAAAGTAAAAACCACGGAAAAACATCACCGCCATCACTTTACTTTGTATGTGATGTGATGATGGTGATGGTGATGTGTGATGTGTCCACATTCATAATCATATAATGGCATTAGTTAGTTAGTATTAACGGAGCTACAGCAGGAGCAAAAATATTTTCATTTTTTTCGTACTCGTCGTCCTTTCTTTTCTTAGTTCAATATTGAAAATTGACTCGTTCCTTAGCTCGTCGTGGTGTAGGAGCTGGAGAGTGAATGCGTTTTCACATTTTTCCTCCCATTTTCTGTGTCGTTGTCGACGTCTTCTTCTTTCTTGTGCCGACATCATAACGTAGCCCGAACATCATCAAACTCCATAATAATCATAATAATAATGATGATGGTAGTTTCCACTGGTGATCGCCACTATCATCGTCATCGTCATCGTTGAGCAGAACATGAGACTATTTTGTGAAAAAATGTCGTTTCGTTATTCTCTCTCTAACCAAAATAGGGATAGGATGAGCTTGACTTTGAGCTGGGCTTGTTCGTTATGTCGTTGTGTTCACATGAAGCCAGAAAATACAAATTCGCTCGGTTGGTAGTTCCTGTCTTTTCTTCCTACTGCTCGGTCGGTCGATGCTCCACCAACGCAGTGGAGTTTTGGCTCCTCCGGTAAAAAATGACTGGGCCAAAGTGTACTATGGAAAGTTCTTTCTTTCTTTACTTCCAAGGTTGGTTCACTTTCGTTACAATTTTTTCCTTTTACTATTACTATGTAGATAAAAATAGAAAGTCCATGAGTAGAGTAGAGCTGTGCTGCATGAGTAGCGGTGGCAGGACGAGCGAACATCTAAAATATGTGTTTTTTAATGTTCTTTCTTTGTGACTTCCCCTCCATTTCCTATTTCCCCATAATGTGCAATATATATTTAGCTAATAGCCACTGTTTCTCTCTCGCTGACTGGAGTGAGCAGAATGAAACCACCTCCATGAGGAGAAGAGAAAAAATGTGATGTGGAAATGTGCCCGTTATGTACACTATTTTTTCCCTTCTATGCAAGAAGAGAAAGTCCTCCATTAATATTTTTGTGGCTTCTAACTCTACAAGTTACACTAACTTACATACTCCATTTTTATAGCTTGTATATGTTTCAAAATGGATTTCTTCACTTTCCTTATGTACTCTGCTTTCCACCACTTTTTCCTTACTCTTTGCGACACAAAAACAAATTTTCTCTCCGGTGGCCCACCTCCCGTGTTATCCGACACATGCCTCGCCTTATTTATGTCTTGTTCTCCAGGTGGAACTACATTACCCTTACAAAGTGAACAGAATGTCCGTCTGAATCATTTGGAGGCCGGCGTGAAAAATATTAATATGTTTGCTTCAATGTTCATTTTACTCACAATAATTTCAAACTCGCTTAACTTGGCCCCTTTGGTTTTTGTGTAAAGGAAAAAGAGATTTGCCAACCTGATGGTGGTGACGACAGTTTAAAAACATTTTCTAAATTTCCTTGTTTTCCCCTCTTCTCATGGATGTATTTTATGGATTGTGTGCAGAAATATAAAATGTGGAAAATGTGTTGTTCTCCAATTGCGAAAATGGACTTTTCTAATTTACAACAATTATTATGCAAATTTTGCACGGAATAACAAGGGGCAAGAGAACGGAGAATGAGCCATAAGAAGATTAGCAGCCAACATTTTATCACGTGTGTAATAAAGTGGAGGAAACAGAAAATGGCCGCTGTGTGCTCCTCCATGAAAATGTGTGAGGTCGCCCCGAGTCTTGCTCTAGTGAAAGTGAAGAAGTCACGTCACTTTCCTTTTCTACACTTTTCTATTTATTATTCTTATAATAAGTTAACAACTACAACAGTAATAATAATAATAATCACTAGAGCCATGTTTTGTTTTGTATTCCTCCTCCTGGCAATTTTGCTGCATTGCAACTGCACCAAGTACCACTACCACACACAAAGTAAAAAAGCAGGCAGTCCAGACGCTTTTCATAAGAAAAGAAAACTTTTAACACAACAGATTGTGCTCTGTAAAGCTAATTTGCATATCAAATAAAATACATACACAGAGAACATACAAGATATGGACGCTCACTTGTTCATTATTGCAAAATAGAAATAATGAAAATTATTATTGCTCTGGAGCACGAAAAAAATCGTCTGGACCGGAGGCAGAAGTCATTTTCACGTTTTGTTGCATAACATGGCATAACATAGTTAATATTATTTCTGTGGACACAGCTCTTAAGTAAATAAGAGAATCATAAAGGAGAAAGAATCCTTCGCTTTCTATTAGATGGGTGGTGCAGCGCGGTTTCCACCGATTTTTTGTTCCGTTTCCTTTCTCAGTTTCTCCATTTCAGTCTCCACTGGTTTTTAGTCCGTGGGTGTGGGTGGTGCGGACTATCTTGTTATTACCACTGCTGCTGCTACCATTTCGTTGTGACCAAAACGTTCTTTAAAAATACTTTTTATACCATTTTCATTCTCTTCCTTTTCCTCCGCCTCGACCTCCCCCAAAAAATATTATTTTTACTGCTTGAGGTTAGTAAAGGACATGTGTTTGCACATCACATTCGCGTCGCATGTGTCCACATTTTTCCAACTTTCTCCTTTTCTTTTTTTGAAAATAAAATGCTTACGAAGTCACTTCAGCTCAACTTACAGTCACAATTATTTTCCTCTGTGCGCTTCGTGGCCATTTTATTATTAGAATTATTATTATCATTGTCGTAGTCTTGCAGAAAGGAAGAGAAAAGAAAGTAAAAGTCAAGCCAAGGCAAGGCAAGGCGAAGCTAGTTTAGAGAAAGGGAAAAATGGTCGGTCTCACTCAACACAAGTCACATTTTTCCTCTTGTTGTTGGTCCGGCAAGATAAAAGTAATTGCCGGAACTGGAATAAGCTTTTCCTTTCTCCAGTCGACAACTCCACTAAATACACACAAGGGGCATGATCATGATCACGATTATCATCATCGTCATCTTCTTTTTCAAGGAATAAGGAATCAAGAGAGAAACTCAACAAGCTACTTACTAACTAACAAGAAACCAACTAACCATGTCTGTATACATACATTACATTACATAGTAGCTACACAATATAATATTATGTGGTCATAAATGCTTCCCGGTCCGCAAAAATAATAATCATAATATTATGTTACCCGGACAACAAAACAAGGCAGAAATAGCATTGCAACAAGAAGAACTTTTTTTAAAGAGAAAGCAGAGGGAAAGAAAAGGCACACTTCCTTCTTTGCTTTCTCTTTTTCCTCCATTCTTCTAATAGCTCGGCTCTATTTTCGTTTTATTCCTTGTTTACTTTCTCCACTGGCTTTTTTATATCAACATCAACATCAACATTACTTAAGCAAATAAAAATGGGAGAAATGGAAAAATTGTTATGTTCTCTCTGATACTTCTCTTACATTATTATATCTTATGTTATATTATGTAAGTAAATGTAATACTCCAAAGATTGTATACAATTTAAACCTTCCTACATACATAAGTGGCTCGTGGACACAAATTTTCTGCTTTCTTGAGTACAACCGGACTCCGTAGTGAGTGAGAGTCTGAGTTTTCAGACAGAGTCTCTCCTTTGTTTGCTTGCTTTTCCGTTTTCTTGACTCTTGGACTGAGCTCTGCACTGGACGACAGAACAGGAAGAGGAAAACATCTGGAGAAAAGTGTGTACATTACATACATACGTGCGATGTTGATGTTTACAGGAAGTGGATGGAAGGAGAAAGAGAGTGCAGCCAGAAGGGAAATATTCTATTGTATTACACTAGACAATTTTTTTTGTTCCTCGTCCACCAACAGCTCAGTCCAGTCCTGTCCACTCAGCTCTCTCTCAGGAAGCTTTGTCACTGTAACCCTTAATATTATCATTATTATCATGCTTTTCCTTCTTGTTCCATTGTAACTTGTTATGTTTTTGTTGTTGCTCTCTGATTCTCAAACTCATGTCGGGATGATGTCGCAGTTCCATGGTCCTCGTCTTTATGCACGTTTCAAGTTGCTTTTCCTCCTTTCTGTCCATTATTATTGTGTACATTGTTATTTGTGTACATGCATCACTATTATCAACTATCACTATTCTACTCACTATTTGTGGTGCTGGAATGTTTCGCCTCGAGTGAGTGGAAAAAAAATATCTCAAGCAGTTAAAGTTGAAGTATCATTATTTTGTTGCATTGCGTCTTCCTCTACTCTCCTGTCTCTGAACCATTTTTTGTTTATTTACACTGGATGGTTACAGAAATTTTTTTTTTTGCTACGGGACAGTTTTCGACTCTATTCTACAAAAATTATTACGTAGGAGAATCCTATCAGCGGAAACGAGTCGAATCCTCTGCTTCAATCTTACCTTGCAGCTAATTGACAGGGCAAATACTAATACTAACTACAGACAAAATGGAAACAAACAGTTAATGAAAAAACAGAAAAATGTGCAAAACAGGGAATAAAAAGTTTTTTTTCTCAATTCCATGGACCTTTTTATTATTTTCTGCTTCCGAGACATTTTACTGTGTATTATAGTTTTAATATTTATTTAATGCCCATGGGAAAAAGAAAGTTTATGTTTCTCCTCATATTGAGTTTTTACCCTTTTCTTGGAAAACTGTCGCCGCCACTGTTGCGCTGTTTTAACTTGTGTCACTGGGTTTCCACTGCATCCACTGCCATTCACATCCACATTCACATCATAATCATCACATCTTCGCGTCGCTCTATATCACTACTAGCACTTCCGCTCTCATTTTTGCACACTCTGAACAATTTCTGTAGAGAGTTGAAAAAAGTTTGCTTTTAAATTCCCTTGTGTCATGTAGAACGTTGAAAAGTGTAGCAGAAACGCAGAGACAACAACGACGACATTTTTTCTTTTTTTTCTCTCAAATGGAACGCACATTGGCATCCTAATCGTGATCATCATCATCATCAGAATCACGGAGGAAAAATATGAGATGAGATGAGAAGAATGAAAAGGAAAAAAATGACGCTGAGACTGTGCTGGGTTTTTGTAAAATACAATGAAAGAAAGAAAGAATTCTCCGAAGCCCATTAGAATCCACTAGAAAAACTCTTTTCAAACTCTCTAATGACTTGAAAATAAAAGGAAAAGATAGGAGAAGTAAATGGAGAAAGGGAAATTTCCCGGAGAAATCCAGACTCTCTCATCGTCGCCTCATTTTTTCTATTTTCAATGGACCAGAAGCAAGAGTAAACTGAACTGAATGAAAATGGGTGAGCAGCAGAAGACACAAGAGATAAAATGTTGCACACATCTCAGACTTTTACTTTCTCACACTCTATAGTTACGCTTTGCTGTGACTGGAAATGCTCAAATGTGCGTATAAAATATAAAACGATATTATTTTATTTCATATTATATTCCATAAAGACCTGAAACCCATCGTCATCGTGATCGTCATTCTCAAAGTGTTATATATTTTTTTTGTCACGGAAATGAAAAGCAGAAGAGAATGTTCATTCCGTCCAAGCCACTTTCTCCTGCACGTTCCGTTCTCTCCTGGCACTTTTTTTGTGGCCTGGCCACTGACATTTTCTTCTCATTCACACAAACTTGAATGCAATGCTTGCAACTTGATATAATGCAATGCAGTGGGGAAAAAATAAAAGTGGGAAACTCTGAATTCATTCATTCTTTCTTTTTTCTTTGAAACACTTTTTTCTTCTTCTACGCATCCACTGAGAATTTCTTTTCCTTTGCCACTTGAAAGAAACCTGGGGAAATAAAAAGAAAAGCTAACTAAACTCGGCAAGACAGAGAAAATGCCTTCTCTTTTCCACTTGTCTCCACTCACACAAAACACCCAAAAATATATCCAAGTATCGTTAGTGTGGTGGTGGTTTATTTTGAAAATCGGCAGCGCAGCCAGAAAATAGTCCCAGCAGTGAAATATTATTTCTCACTCTCTCACTCTATAAAAAATGTGTGCAAGACTTTTCTAAACGTTGATAATATAATGCTTCTCTCTCTACGTTGCTTACTTTTCCTGGTGCATCTTATCATCATCATCATCAACGAACTTGGCGGAAAAGCAGAGACAAGACGAAACACGTGCACATAAAATATATACTTACTTCACTTAGAGAGAGATAGATTATTATAGATTTTTCTCCGTACTATTCTCAGGCAGAAAAAAACGCGTAGAGAAACAGAAACGCATCTCGAGTTTCAACAAGGAAAGCTGATAAGATCAGTGCCGTTGCCATTCTGCGTATAACATCACCGTACTGGTAGAAACAGTATCGCATAGGATAACATGTTTATAGGAGAGAGACGCAATCACATTCGACTCACTCAACTCAGCTGAACTGAAAGTGAAACGCAACATGAAAAACGAATCCTTCTAAACTAAACGAAAGGAAAATGTTTTAAGGATATTTTTCCCTGTTTTCGTTTCATTCCTGGATTTTTTCTAATGCTTTATTACTTGCTTGGTCTTGGGTGTGTTTCGTTATTTTATGTTACGTTGTTTTGCTATGTTGGGTTGTTGTATGTATCAAATCGTCTCACTCACGCACTTGCTGCTGCTTCTGCTGCTGGAGAAATCGAAGCACTACTGAAATTCCAGCTAAAAAGAGCTTTTTCATGGGAAACATAGTGGAGAGTAAAAAGTAAGGAAGAGTGAAAGTACGACGGAGACAAATGTATTTGCTTCACACACACACTAAAGAGAAGGAAAGGGATAAAAAAGAGGAGAGAAAAGATTTGGTTTCATGCCTGTCGAGTATCAACATGGCATCACGTCACGACAGCCCGTCACCCATTGTCGCAGTCAGAGTAAATTGCATTAATTGGAGTGTCTATTTTTCGCTGGAAACTGGAAATCTAAGCAGAAAAAGCAAAGGAAAAGCTGAAAAAGTCGTGGGCTGCCTAAATAACCATCAATTGATTTCGTGTGCACTCGTGTTTCCCTCTTTATTTAGTTCTCTTCTCTTGAAACTCAACTCTTTCTTTCATTTACCACTCACTTTAGCACACAATGAATAAAATGTGGCGTGGAGAAAGCCACAGAAAGGGAAAAGTGGAGAGAATAAACAAGATCATTAAAATGTATGTTTTTTAGGAAGTCAGGGAAAATATTTCATTTTATTTCGAAAAATAGCTATTTAAAATATTGGCGAATTTGTCTGAAGAAAAGAAACTTTTTTCTCTGTGACTTGCTCTGTTGCCTTATTTCTGTATGGCACTTTTCTAAAAAAAAAGTTTTCTCCATTAGCATTTCCTACTGCTCATATTAAATTGAATGGAGTAAAAATGTATTTAGGATTATTTGAATGCAGCAGGAGATATTTTTGAAAAAAAAGAAACTTTTCCTATTTGCAAAGAAAGCTTTTGGCTTTTTTTGGTTAGCTTTAGTTTAGCCAATTTTCTTTTCGGGCATTCGTGTTTGTCAAAACAAAACTTTTTATAGCCGGAAATGAAACTTTGTTTTGCCTTGTGTTTTCTCTGTTTTCTCCGCAGTTTGCCTTCTGCTGACTAAGAAGACAGATATTTTGTTATTTACAAATAATAATAAAGATAATAAACACACTACTTTAGTAAGTATCTTGTAGATTTTACATGCAAGTAACATTTTCTTATCGACTGTCGTTTGCAATTCAATTATCTCATGATTGGCCCATTTTCGAGCTTATCCTCCACTGAACACGCATTATCACCATCACCATCCATTTTTTACTGTACCCAATGCTCTTGAGTTTGGATTAGGTGAACTGGAGGAAAATTCCAGATGCGGATGGTTGTGTTTGTGTCAGTAGTAACCCACATCATTTTCCAGCAATTTCCCGCAAAACTGAATGAGAAGAGAGGATGGAAAAACACAAAATATTTCTTACTAACCAACTTTATTTAACTAACTTTTTTCTCGAAATTATTCCGTATTTATTCAGCTGAAACTGTGAGCCAAGGAAAAATATTCATTTCTTATTTTATCTATCCTTGAAACTTTCTCTTTGATGATAATCAACTCAAAAAAATAAGTATAGTACCTACTTATGTACAGCAACAAAATGGAGAACGCTTTTCTTTGTATATTTGCGCACTCGCGTTCACTTCCGTTCGATGGCGGCAGAAAAATAAAAATGTAGGTTTTATCATGGTTATTACCATCTTGAATATAAACCATGTTGCTTTAACAGACTTATCTTCATACGCAATTTGTTTGATATTTTTTAAGGAAAAAAGTGGTCAAAGGAAATAAAAGGAATCCTCATTTTTATAGTTACTCAAATGGCTCGTGCTCAGACTCTATGGTCAAGAAGACTGAATTGGATTAGCGAAAATGATAAGACAGGATGAAAAATATTCTTTAGCTTTTCATACGTTTCATTTTTCGAGCTGTAGAAAGTTTTTACGATTTATAAGCCCAACGACCAATTTTGTAGGTTCACTTGAGCAGTTTGCGGTACTTCACACTCGATCGAGCTGAAGATGATGTCGAGTGGTGAGGCAAGTTTTTTTCTGAAAAAATAGATATTAAGAAAAAAGAAGTCATTTTCAAAGGATGGACATGATCAAGGGGATGCTGATGACCTCCAGCAGAGACTTTCCTGTGGCTCGTGTCCACATTTGTACTTACTTAACAACCTTGTCTGGTCTGGTTCATTATGAAGAAATTGATGAAGAAATGCCTGAATGATTTTTGTCTTGTCAACTTTCTTTTTCAGTCCTTCATTTTGTTTCTATCCAGGGGAAAGAAAAAGAATGGAGAAAGTTGAGTTGAGATGGTCTGAGGCGGTGGTTTGGTTTAGAGTTATCTTCACAATCAGACTTATCAAAGTGGTACACTTTTCCTATTTCCTTCGCACTTTTCTTGGCTAACCTAACTTGTGTATTATTATGTCCGCCCAGGAGTGAGTTAGGCAAGTTGGGTGGAAGACTGGAAACTGAAAAGAAGATTTTTTTTACTATTTTTTGTAGATAGACTCGCCATCAGTGAGTCAGTCCCAGCGACTTCCTCCTCCTCTTCCCTTTCTCTTTTTCCCTGACTTTTTTCTTGAGAAGTCTTCTTAAAGGAGCGAACAAAAATTATTTTTCTGGTCGTGTGAACTCCTTCTTAGAACTCGCTCTCTTCTATTTCCTTGATGAGTTAAGTCCAGCTCAGTTCAGTTCAGTTCAGTCCTTCAGTCCTCCTTCTCTTTCAGACGAAAAATTTCTCGTTCGTCCTTCTTCGTCTGGAAGGTTTACTTAGCTTTTCCTGGAGGCAGGGCAGGAAACGGATTCTTGCCTTTGCCTTTCTCATCTCAACTCATCTCATTTCATCTCATCTATCTCGTTTATTTTCAAAAGCTCCACTATTTTTTCCTTCTTTCCAGAAATGGTCTGGTGAGACAGGAGGCAGGACTCTGAAACTACTGGGAAAGGTTTCCTGCAAAAAATATATATCTGCTTGTGAAAAAAACTTTTCTCTGGTTGAACACGCATCAGATCCAGTAGTAGCGAGAACTAGTAGTATTTACTATAAAGTGAATGTTCGGAAAATGATGCTGGCTGTGATAAGCATGATGATGATAAGGAGGAAACGAACTCGCAAAGTTCTGCGTCTGCTTTTGACTTGACTTCATGAGATTCAGATGAGATGAGCGTAGGATAGGAAAGAGTTCCACTCCAGTCCAGTCTAATTTTTCTGTTCGGTTGCTCTTTCTTGTCTTGTCAGTTCATCGGCCAGAGAAAGGAAGGGATGGGATGCTCAGGATTAATCTTGGCTAGCTCTTGGTCACCTCCATGTCCACATCCACATCCAGCTCTTCTAACCAACAACAGCGAAACAAATTACAATGGCATTACAAAATAAGCATTTTCTCTCCCTTTTTCATTTTCATTCATTATCCCCCTCTTCCTGGCTGAATAACGAAGAGTAAAAAGCCGAATTATAAATCCAATTCAAAATGGGATTAAGTGTTGCACTCTGGAACAAAAGAACAGTCTAAAGCTGGATTAACGCCAGGTTGTTTCTGCTCAGGGGACACTGTAGTACTCGTACTCAAAGAACCTGAAGCTCCAACCTCGAACATTTTTTTTCTTTTTTTCTTTAAAAAAATTAATCCTCTTCTCTTCTAGCTCTAGCTGCTTTATTTTTGGTCGTTTCCCTTTCCCTCCATGGCATTGTGTTTTGTCAGCACAACAGAGCACAGAACAGCTAAAAAGTAGATACGGCAAGGGAAGGTGGTACATTTACACCGGAATTGTTATGTAATAATAAAAATAAGAATGATAAGAATAATAATTTTTTTTTTGAGTCAGCTTTACCTTTTTTACTTTTCTTTTTGCTTAACTTATATCTTAGAGGAGCTGCGTATTATGTGATGTGAGTGAGCTCAATTCTGTAGAGTACAGCTTAAGCTTTTTTCACACCGTTTGCTGTCAGCGGGACACGTTTCCATTTTCGGGTATCTGTGGGGGGTGTCCCACACAAGGAAAAGTACAAAGGAAAGGTTTTTGCCACAGAGGACGAGACGATACAGTAAAGTGCTAATCTTACAAAAAATGCGGTAGTTCTCATCGTATCGAGGGATTTCATTTATCACGTCCCTCCGTTTCGTTCGAGAAAAGTTCATCATATTAATAAAAAATAACCATTTGGCTCAAAAATTATTTTCTGTGTGATCTATTATAATAATCAGTAATAATTAGATTTCATTGTTACAACATTTCCCATAATAAACTGTAACGGACAACAACACATGACATGACATGACATTACAACATGTTTTTGTGATTATGATTAGTTACTATTATTGTTGTTGTTATTGTCATGTTATTGATATGAATTAACTCAACTTCTTGTTTTGTTTTGTTCAAACATCACCAGCCGATGCCCACACTTTTCACACACGATCTAACTTTTTCATTGTTATTGATACATCATGACTGAGTATCAGTAATAATCTTGTCTTTGTAATCCCCTTTGTTAAAAAAATGGTAGGTAAAACAGGATCGTGGCATCATGGATCAAATTTAATGCAAACATTGCCCAGTGCCTAGATAAAGCCGGCATAACCTAGATTTCATGAAAAAAATTCATAATTCATAACCGTCAGTAATTTCAATACGTCACTCAAAACATTTTCATTTTTTTATCATTTCATTTGGGTACGATACATCGTTATTATCTACGGGAATGGCAAAGGTGAGTCTACTTATTTCTGAGTCCACATAATGGAAACGAAACAAAGCGAGATTATTGAAAAATGTCATTTTTCGTTCCACCGTCTAAAATAATGGAATAACCAATCTATTTATTTATTCCATAAAATATAAATAGAACGGTGGTGCCCGCTTCCATTAAATGTACAGGCGTGAAGGCGCATGGCTCACTCAGTCATTTTCCGTTTGCTGATTAATGTTTGTCACCGTTGGTGGTCACACGACTACATTTCTACCTTCAATGTTCGCCGATCGTTTTTCTATCGTACATACATGCTCCATCGCCATCAATGATCCTTCACATTTCGAGGGAAAAAATCGGTTAAAAATAACAACAATTTTCATAATATTTTCGAAACAGAAACGCAGTCAACTGTTACATTAGAGTGAGTACACAGTCTCATCCTAACTCGGAAGGTAGACGCTCATCAGCAATCCTCCCACCAGGATTGTTATTTTTTAATTTTTTTAGCGAAGGGTTGGGTTGAGGCAGACAGAGGAAAAAAGATTAACCAAAAGATTTTCTTGTTACTCTCCATCTTCTTTTTCTCTTTGTTACACCTCCATTCCATTTCATTTTATATTATTCCATTTCGTTCCACATCATCTACATTTTTGCGAGCGAGCGTTCCAAACGATCTTTTCTTTTTGGCTTCCTTTCCCAAAGTCATAAAAAATGTTCGCCGTGCAGCCTCCGCTGTTTGTTACGTTTTACCCAGAAATTCGAAACGGAATATTTTTTTGAAGTCGTCTAGAAAAAACCGAGTCGTAAATTCTTTCCTTTCCATTCTTTCTATTCTTTGCATCGCACCAGCCATTTTTTATTATCATCATCACCATCAGCATCACTTTCATATTATTATTATTATTATTTTATATTTTATATATTTTCCCCGGTTCCAAAAAAACTTCCAGCCTCCAAATACTACTTTCAAGTCAAACTCTGTTTCTTCTGCTTCGTCTTCTTCATCTTATCAGCTTTGTGATGATGATAAGATGAACAGGAGGGATAAACATTGCGCTGTGAAGCTGTGATCATAAAAAAGTTAATAATATTTTTTTCTCTCTCTCCTGCTTGCCTTTCGAAGTGAGAAAAATGAAAAAGGATAAACTTCAACTTTTATGTAATAAATAAGTGCTCACTCATAAAAAATATATTTATCAGGATTTTAAAAAATGTCTGCCGCTTACTCTTTTGTGATGTTATGCATGCGTGCAAAAACTAAAGTAAGAAAAATACTCCATTCTCAAATTGGATATTTTTCAATCCTTTTCGAGAACAAGAAAACAACAACAAGGACAAAGCAAGAAAGGAAGGAAAATGCAATCCTGATTATTTTTCCATACGTATCTTCCTCTGTCCATTTTTTTCTCTGTCTTCCTATTTACATGCTTCAATGATTTTTAACACCTTTCCTTTCCAGTGCGCGAAAATATAATAATACTAAGAAGAAATATGGACATAAAGTTTTATGGTGATGGTGTATGGTCCAACTCAGGAAGAATGACTCAACTCAACTCGACTCATGTGAGACTTGGGGACTCAAAGTCATTCCAGCGTTTCCTAAACTGTTTCGTTTTCCTTTCTTACATATTTTTTAAGATTATTTCCATTCCTTCCCCTTTCATGTAAAGTGGAATATAAAAATGTAAAAAAAAACTTAAATTGTAGCCTGTTGAATGCTCCGGGTAATAAGGAATCGATATGTAGACTGGAAACTTTCTCATATTTTTTTCCTCCTTCGTTAAGTTGCAAGTGTGCAGGTTTTCCGAACCAAGTTAGGCTTATCATATCATATTATGATGAATAAGTAAAAATAGTGTTGTGTAGTGTGAGCAACAAACAAGAAAAAAATGTTCACTTGTAAACCTGAGGATTGATATGATAAGGTGTTAGTGGTGGTGGTGTAATAGTAGTTTAGTACAATATTCTCTAATATTTTTGTAAGCTTAGGTGCGCAACAAACAATAAATATTATGAACACAATACAATGGACATTTTTCTTGTACATTCAATTGTTTCGCTAGTTCAGGACCTAACTGGAGCTATAGAAGGAAAGAATTTTATTTTGTATAGAATCATATATGAAGAGAGGCGACGCGTCAGAAAACGAGTTTCTTTTGTTCAGTGGATCTGAGTGAATTTTATTTTTATTTTTCCCCTTAAAAAACAGAACGTTATTTTTTCAATTTTAACTTTGCAATATTTCTCTACTTTGGGAATCTCTCCCTGTGTGTTCCTTTTGTGTCCTGTTTCTGTTCACCGACGACAATATTGTTTAATGGGATTAGAAATATGCTGTCAGCATCACCAGTACAAGCCAGCAACATTCCAGCGCTTCACATTACATCACACTTTTACACTGAAGTCCAGTTTTAAGCCTTTCAAATTTTTGTCTCTGAAAACCTCGAGTTTTTCGTCACAAAAGGAAAAGTTTGGAAAAATCGTGATGAAAGCTGTGAAAGTGAAGTGAATGAAAAGGAAACTTTCCTCAGTCCAGTAGAGTAGAGTTGGTTCATCTCATTTTATCATCAGCTTCATACTACAAATAAATAGAATTGTAGCCATTTTTCTAATGAAAAAACAGCAGCTTGGGTAAAAGCAAAGTTTTTTTTCTGCTGTTCTTTCGATTTAGAGCTTTGTACTTTTGTACCTGGTCGTCGTTGTGAAGAGTCGCATTGGCTGGCTGTCGCAGTCAAAGTCGCAGACTCCCCAATGACGAAATCGTCTCCGGTGAGGTTGTCGGTTGGTGGTGGGGCGTTTGGGTCCACCCAAACAAAAACCTTGGCTTGAGTGAAACTAGACACATTTTTTTGGAATTGAACAACACTCGCACTTTACAGTTTCCCCTTTGTGTTTTCTGGGGCGATCGATTGATTTGATGGAAAAGAAGTCGACAAAAATGTACAGAAAGGGACGATGAACAAAATTCTGCTTCAATTTCTGCTTCACATTTTGAGATTTGCAGACAAGTCCTTTTGGGGACTGGTTACCTTTTATTTGGGAAGGTTTAAAAACTCAATCTCTTAAAATAGTTTTAGGAAAAGCAAGAAATGACTATATCTAAATAAATGCGAAAATACGAGATTTGGAACAAAAATCGCTTTCAATTCGCTACAAATGCATTTTTTGCGCTTGCTTGCTTTCTTGTTTGCTACTATACAGCAATTTGCAATTGATTCTTGTGTTGTATGAACAAGACGAATTGGGTTAATCTAATGTAATTTAATCTTTTTGTCTGTTTACAGGTGAGCACAAAAGAAACAATTTTGACTTTGGACATTATCTAATTTCATGGATGGAACGTGTTGATTATCTGGGCGATAAATGGTGAAGAATTTTTAAATGATTTTCTTAAAAGCTTTAAATACCTTCATAAATACTCTGATTGACTCGGCGTTATTTTAAGACTTTGGTGAAAAGACGCATGGCATTGGAATGGCATCCTCCACGCTAAAAGGCTTGTTAGTTACTGTAATGTAAGCACAGACACCACAAGGTGAATAAGAAAAATGATAAATAATCATAAAAAAGAATAGTCTCATTATCCGCGCCGTAAATCACGATAATTGGTAAAAATGAAGGCAATAAATTTCTAACCTCTTCTAAGAGATCCACAAAAGAGTACAAAGTTCATGCTTAGAAGATAGAAAAAAATCATATCCACATCCACCCTGATCGTTAAAAAATTATCAAAATGAAGCGAAACGAAGATTTTGTTGTTGTTGTTGTTGTGTAGTGAAAAGAGGGTGGCGTTCCTCAACTATGTGCAACTGACGACGGCTCATCATATCAAAGTTGTTTACGTCGTGCCACCACCTCAGCTCTGAACTGAACGCTTGTTCAGTGAAGAAGCGAAGCTCGTTATTATTATTATTTTGTTTAAAATAAAGCATTCTTTTCTTCTCCAGGAATGAGAGAGCGTCTATTTTCAAATGCATAAGTATTAATAATAACCCATTTTTTGTGGCGTTCAGTTGAAGAGTTTGAGTGTGTTTGAGTTGCGTGTACAGAGCGGTGGATCACATGAATCGTATCGCATGCCCATGCCCGCATCATGCACCACCACACCAACAACCACCGCATCTTTTTTCCTCTTCTCAATTGATGCCCATTGTTAACTTTATAAAATATATGGGTTGACCTGACCTCATTTTATTATCGAGTTGCTCTCGCAGCATAAAAGGAAGAAAGAAAAGAGTCTGCGGCATGCTTTACTTTATTTTATGAAGGTATTTTTTATTCTCTACTTTTATAAATTATAAAGAAACGAGCAACCTCTTGAGTCGAGTCTCAGTTGAGTCTTCTTGGGCAGAAGCATCAGCAGCGGCACGGCAAACAGGAGAAGGACGAGGGACGCGGTCTCCATTCATTCGTTTCGTTTATTCATTCATTGATTCACTTTATTTTATTATGTAACAATAAAACGAGAGTTTAGAGCCTTTTTTCACTTCTCGTCACTTTATTGTACTTGGCACTGATAATTTGATAATAATAATAATAACAGCGGCCTCAAATTCTCTTCGCTGGAAGGGAGAGACTTTTTTCTGCTTTTAAGGTGATGCGATGCCATCACCATTTTTATTTTTATAATATGAACTCAAGTCTATATCCATAATATGCAACACATCACTGGTCAGATATGATTATATTACATTAATTCTTGTAGACTCAAGACATCTGGCTCGGCTCATGTCGTCATCTTTGATCATGCCAAGAGCGAATGTGAGAATTTCGGAGTGATTTGCGTGTAAAAAGAGGATATTTTTCTTTCTTCCTTTTCTTCCCTGGATTGGTCACACTGCCTTTTCGGTGATTTCATGGTTTTCATCGTTCGAGAAGAAGAATAATTGTGACGTTTACAGTTTACTTTTACCTTTCTTTGTCCACCTTCTTTTACAAAGTCGCGCATTGCCCACAGTCTTAACAGTCACAGTCATGGTCAGGATAAGATGACTAATGACAATGAGCTTTGCGTTACATACGTGCGTATGTTAGTTTACGTAGTTTAAATAATCTTCCATTATAAGGATCTCTGGAGAAAAACGCTTTAATATTAATGATATAATGTAATAATGAAGTGGGCAGAAACGCAGGCACATGAGTGAGAGCAGCCATTAAGCATTAAACGTTTTCCATTTTTAGATCCAACGATAAAACGAAAATAGCGTCAGGTGATAAATAAAAAGGAGCCGGGAAAAATATCGAATGGAATAAAGGAATAGTAGAAGCGAGTGAGTGGAACTGGCGCATTATTATTATTATTATTACTTTAGACAATCATAATAATATAATGAGCTAGTAACTAACTAAACTAAAGAAAGAAAAAACGTGTGATGGACCACCTCATGTGCTCATAATAGAAAATTTTCAACGGCCATTAGCTTCCCTTACGCAATAATGGTAAAAATAGTGGCAGCTCAGGAAAAGATATGATTATTAGAATTAGGATATGTATGTAACGTTGACTGACACAGCCACAGCTTTCAGTTCGTTTCGTTCATCAATCGCTTCGCTTTTTTTAATAGACATGAAAAGGAAAAAACCGCGACTTTTTCTCTCTCAACTCAACCGACCGACTTGAGCTTGTGAAATGTGTGGAACGTCTCCATTGTTCTCTCATCTCGTCTTATTCTTGTTTTGTGTGTCCGCATTCTATTTTCTGCTTTATCATCGCCATCTGACTCATCTTACCTCTCACTCTGCTCTGTAACAGCTTATCCAGCAAAAAATTCATTTTCCATTGTTTTACTCTTCCTCAAGTTCTTGTGTTCAGCGGACTCTGAAAAAACTCTTTATTATGCATGCATGGCTAATTACTTTAATAACATGAGATAAGGAGGAGCAGAAGAGAAATAAGTTTTCACTGTGATAAATTAGGGAATGATGGAGATGAGACGAGATGCGCCTGGGATAATCACGATGATGACTAATAAATACCAAGAAATAGTTTCTCTTTGCCTTCTCAAAAAAAGTAACGAGAACAAGAGGAAGACGAAGGCAATTTATCTTTTGTGGTTTTTCCTATTTGCTTCGCTGGACAAAAGGTATGCATTGTTAAGAGAGAAAATGATGATCAGGCGACATTGTTTGTTTTCTGTAACCCAACTCCAAAAACACACACATACAACAAAGTGTATTTTGTGTTCGTATAGGCTTTTTCTTAAGATAAGCACCTGCCAAGTGCAACAAAGAATGAAACAAATCACTTTGGCATAGTTCACCTTTTTTGTTTTTTCTCCATGAATGAAACAAAATGCTTTCCAGTGTCTCACCACATTTTCCAGTTAAACATGGAAATCATTCCTTTTGTACTGGAGAAGCTGCGTAGTCTCAGTCCATGTTATTTTGTATTCGTGTCAAATGAAAAAAGTGTTTAAGGTAAATTGGACATGTTTCGTGTTGTTGTAAAAAGTAAAAAGGTCCACGCTCTGATCTGAAGAAGAAGGCTGGTAAAGTTAGAAAGGAAAAGAGGAAGAAGGCGACTTGAAGAAGTGAAACCAGAACAATGCCTACGTTACTAAAGGAAAGAGGTAGGAAAAAGTGGCGAGGATCGAGGCGAGGGAGTGTCCACGTAATTGTTATAAGTTGCTCTTTTATTTACAGATCCTCTCTCCCGATACCATTTTATGTCCATCATATATCAAAACCTCTTTAAAAGTTTTACCATTTCCCATAATATTATTGTATTAGATTGTATTGTATTGCTTTGTAGCGATCGTCATTTCATTCCATTTTTTACTCCCTTCCATTTCATTCTGCATATGCTTTGCCTCCTTTCCTCGCCTCCTATCGTTTTCTCATCGCATTACTTACCATTTTATTCACATTTTTGCGTTAACTCTCCAACTTTATTGTACAAGCGTAGCACGTATTTTCTGTCCACATCGTCATCGTCATTTTCCAAAAGTGCACTTGTTTGATTTGATGGACGATGGGGATTGATGAAAAAATCTGATAAGACGAAAAAACCTTTTTCTTGGCTGGGTTCAGCGAATTGTGTCCATTTGTTTGAACATTTCCTTTTTCTACATTTAGTCGCACATTGTATGTGTGTGTGCAGTAAGAAATAGCAATAAAAATGCGTCTGCTTCAATACTCTGTTAGATTCTAATACATAGTAGAGCTCTACTTTAGCTTAGATTCAGCTCAGCTCTCTTCAGAAAATTTCTTATTTCGTTTCGACATGTTCTTGAAGAGTATCACTTGAAACTCGACGCTCCATCCATGAGCAAGAGCTGGAGCGGAATTGACTTAAGAGAGTATAGTTTTAAGTAAGGCGGAAGTAAAATTGAAACTTTTCATGTCACTCGATCGTTTCTCTCCTCTTTGTCGATGAGTTCTGTCGAGTTTTTTCCCATTTCCCTTTAATAAAAATAATGATTGGCTAAAAGTCTAAGTTAAGTAATGGACTCACTCACACACATGGGCTGAGGCTGAGCTTCAGCCTTGCCTTGTGCCTTGGCTTGTGCTTAGGCTCACTGTTTACTAAAGAGCACACTTGAAAATGAAAACTTGCCAGTTTCAAGATAAGTTTGAAAATGTTTCACACAAAAATAAGTATCTATCTTCCAGTGCGTTTTTTTCATATAAGAGTAAAAAAGGGCTCAACTACCTATCTCTGAAATATAAAAAAATGATTGTCCGACTCCTCTGGAAAGGAGAGGAAGTGAAAGAAAAATGTACCCAATTTGTCTTATTAACAGTTTGTCGTCTCCTTCAACTTCAACTTGTACTTTACTTCAGTTTCAAGTTTCCAGTTTCAGCACTCCACGTCTTTTCTTTTATATTATGTACCTACTACATCCATAACGTACCTACTAGTTCCCGAGAACAAAAAACTAATTTGTTTTCAAGTGCTTCTTCGCTCTCCTTTGCCTCTTCTCTTCTCAATTGTACTTTAAGTAGACACACACACAAACGATGGAAATGAAAAGGTGGAGCCATAATAGAAAATAAAATAGAAAAAAGTGTACAAAAAATAGAAATTAGCACACAACGGCTGTTCTTTTGACATTATCCACCAGTCATGTCATGTCAGTCCATTCCATATCTCCATAGATCGTCTCCAGAAAATGGTAGGCAGAGAACAGCGCACTTATCATTTTCAGTCTGAAAGTTATGTCGTTGTCTTGTCACACTTCTTACCGAGACACACATTCAGTTTCCCTGTCGCTGTGGCCTTTTCTCCAGTGTGTGTGTGTATCATCGTCATCATGGTTATCAGTGCGTACGGTGTGTGTGGTGAAGATGGTGGACGGTCGAGAGTGGATAGAAAAATGAGGCAAGATGACATTTTCCTCCTTCTTTACCTTTTCCCTTTCGAGATGAGGTGATCCAAAAAGGGAAACAAAGGAGCATACGAAAATAACACTGTATCAACAATAAAGCATTCCAGCTTATCATATAAATATCATATCATTATTATTATTAGCTATATCATATTATTTTATGACTCGAGCTGCTCTGCAAGTCAAACAAAAAGTGGAGACATTCAAGAGTTTTTTTGCGTCTTCTTGCGTTGTTTGGTTTTGGTCTGGATTTGGATAAGAGGAGGAAGGAAAGGAATCCCCTCTGAGACCTGGTGTCTTTACACGACACTAGCGACTCCTTTTCCGTGTTGCCTCTGGTTACCTTTTCCTCCGGTTATTATTACCTTTTCATTTCGTTTCAGTGGTGGACTCATGCCGTTCCTTGTCCTTCAACCATGTTTATGATTGCTGGATGAGACGAAAGACAAAAAAATGTTCCTTTGGTGGTGGTGGTGATGATGATGATGGTCAAAATGAAAGTTCAAACAATAAATGTAACAGTGTCACTTTTCCCTTGTCTTATCGCATCATTATCATACATAGGTTAGAGGGAAAAAAAGTGGCGAGGAGGCGACCGAAAACAGACTGATAAGGGTGAACCAAGAAACAAAAGCAACTAACGGCAGCAGCACCACCAGATTACAACATACCTGAATGAAAAAGTCATTTTTGTCTCCGAGGTGGTCTCCTGTCTCCTTACTCACTCACTCAGTCACTGAAGCAAGATCTTCAAGCAAAAGCCACAGGATGAGCGTTAAAGAACAAAAATGAAGATTCCTCAAAATGAAATGAAATAAAATGAAATGTGTGCAACGAAACGATAAAACTGACACATTGTTTCCACTCGTCTCTGCATGCCTTCTGCTGCTGCGGCTGATCCGATCCGATCTCTGAGAGAAAAGACACTCAAATTTAGTCATTTGTTCATTCATTCATTTCGTTCCTGCAGCGTTTTATCATCATCATTTAAGAATTTCATAAAGAATCATATCATTTCTTCCAAAAGAGAAATACTTTATGACCGTAGTTACAAGTGTGACACTGTGCTCTGCTGCGGTTGTTATTTATTAAGATAGGTAAATGAAATTAAATTAATTTAAATTATTTTTTAACAAGAAAAGCGTTAAGACATAACAAATATGCAAATTCGCTGCCTAATAACTTTTTAATTTCCTCGGTAATTGTATGCTTTTCTGGTGATTTGTGAAATGTAGGAATGAAATGAAATGTGCCCCAAGCTCACACACTTGAGTTGATAATGAGAGATTTTTTGTATGTTAAGCTTGAGCCGAGGGTGAGGTGGAGGTGAGGTGTCTGCAGCTTTCTACCTTAAAAGCCAGGCTCCATTTCAATTCCAATTTATGGCACACTTGACTTGACTCCTCGCATCTGCTTCACCTTCTTTGCCTCCTCATCAATTCAGAGTGGTAAAAATGGAATGTAAAAATGAGAAAAGTATGAAATGTAAGTAATAAAGTAAAATATGTAAGGATGTCCATGTCATGTCCATACAAAAGACCTTTTGCAAAGCTTCGCTTATCAATTCTCAATCTATGGCTACGGCTGACTAAGCCACATTACTTACTTTTAGATATTTCTAAGAAAAGCCTTTTCGAAGAGAAATGAGAAATTTATAACGACGACGCTGTGAAGGTGAAGCAAAGTTATTACACTATCTTAATATGCAGATGTTTTCATTTTTATGATTACTTATTACTTATTGGAAAGAAATAATTTCTCGTCTTCTCAAAGAGACTGAGCGGGTGGAGGTGGATGTGAATTTGTTATGTACTTCGGTTGCTTCGACTTCACATATGAAAAGAAAAACTCACGGTGGTAATTAAAAACAGGTTTTTATTGTTATTATTACCCATTTGTGAATGTGTGTGTCTTCTCGAGTCTTGGAGTGTCTACCCTTTTTCTCCCACTGCTCAGCCACCACCAAAGACTCAGATCAGAAAAAAGAATTATTTACAAAAGGAGATAAACACCTTTTTTCATCTGCTTCGCCTTCGTGTTGTCCACAAACTAATAAATATTTTGTAGACCCGTGCAAAATGCAAAGTGCAAAAAGAAACGATGAACCGGAGCGAAAGAAAGGAAATATTAAAAACGTTGGAAGGGACGTCCACTGGGTCCACGTCGTCGTCCTAGTCTTAATGCTTATTTAGCGTGGACCGTGGACATTCTCAAAGTAATGGATACGGTGGAACAATAAAACATTCTCTGACTGAACCACTGAGAACGTCCACACGTCCATAAAGTAAAATTAAATAAAAATGTGTAAAGTAGGAATAGCTAGTAAAAATAAATACATTTTTACTACAACGTCAGCTTACGACCAGCTTTAGCTCACAGCTTTGTTTTCTTTAAGCAAGGCAGCCCCCTTTTTCCTTTTCTTTATTATTATTTAAGTGGAACCCTGCGGCATTCCATGATTTTTTTATCATTTGCAAGAAGAAGAAGAAGCAAAATTCGAATATGGCTCTGGGAAGGTTTTTTCCTTTTACTTTTTTATTCTCATTTCAAGTGAAAACCCAAAACAAGAGGAGAGTGAAGGATGAAGATGAAGTCTTTTGGTGAATTATTTTTTTGCAACTTTTAAATTTTAACATGTTTATTGCAGGGAAATGTAAAACCCCCCAAAATATAACATCAGATCCAAAAACTCCATCCCAAGTGTGGAAGGAAAGGAATTATTGTTATTTTTCTCCCTTATTTATGACCCAGAGATATTGTACGTTATGTAAGTAAAGTCTTTGAGGACTTGGTCGTACCATAATAATTTTTTAAACGCACCATAAATAATATTACTTTCTCATTTTTGCACACATACACAAAGACACAAGGAAAATTTGTTCGTTAGGCCTGAAAAGAAAACAAAAGAAGAAATTCAAGACTTTTTACTCTTGAAGACTTTTAAGGCGGGGAAACTCCTCCGTCACATCTCATCGCGATAATAAAATAAAATAATTTGTAAATCCGTCATCCTTGTCTTGGCTGTTAATTTTTTTTCGTGCTGGTTCTTCTCTGCAAGAAGCTTAACTATTTAAGTGAGTGAGTTGTGTTGTTGTGTTACCCGTAAAAAACCGCACCTCATCACTCATTACGATTTGCGACGGATGGATGAACAGAGTAGAACATGAAGAGTAGTAAGAAAGAGAGATTTGGCTTGGTAGTCGAATGAAAAGTTTTATTTTTCAGTCACACTTTTTCGACTGAGCAGACTGAAAAAAGTGAACAAAGAGTCGTTAAAACTCAATGGTTGAGCGACTGGGTTGAGTTGTGAAACTCTTTTCCTCCGATGTGGTTATCATTGGCACCTCCACCTCCACTCTGCCAACCGAAAAATTCCTCCTCCTCTGTTAACTCTTTTTATTTCTCCTCTCTGTCTCTCCTACTCTCTTTTCTCTTTGTCTTTGTCGTCTCCAATTTTTCCACTTTGGACTTGCTTGCTTCCACTGCTCCACACTGTGTACGTTGCATGGTGCGGTGCCAAAAAATCAATTCACAGTTAATTTCATGGATTTTTGAGCAGAGAAAATGGAAACTCGTTAGTGCCATCATCATCATCATCATGATTACCATCATTGCCTCTGTTCTGTTTGTGATCATTACCACGTTGGTGTCTTACGTTACTTACGTAACGTTGTCATCGTTCCATTGTCGTTATCAACACACTCAACGTTATAGGGGAGGCATGGCTTTATAGAAAAACATTTTTCCTACTTTACGCCACTTTTAAGTGACTCGAAAGCAATAACAATGAAAATGATCGTGCTGAAGATAAAGATGAAAATGAAAACGAAGGCCGTTCGGGACGTGAGATTAGTAGAGTAGAGAAGGAATGAAGTTGACTCTGAGTTATCTTGTCGAGTTTTTTATAATTTTGAGCAGCAGAGACTCGTAGTTGAAATTAAGTATTTTTCAGCACAAGTCTTAACTCGAGTGAAATGAAATACAAAACGGGCTTTCTCTCTACTGGAGTGAAGTGCCTTCCAGTCAAATATTTCCAGCTCTCCAGTCCCATTTTTGCACGGATGGATGCATTTCATTTTGCATTATTATAACATCCACGGATGATGGCGATGGTGAGCGGGCGGTGAAAATGAAACAATCAAGATGACAAAAGAGAGCAAAAGCGAGTGAACCACTGCTCATATCTCTTTTGTAGTTTGCATTATGCGAGTGAAGTGATGTGATGGGATGTGAACCAATAATATCTCATAGCAGTTCACAAAGACTTGTCCTTTCATAAGCTGAGCCATTTGATTTCTCCATGAATGAGTGCACAATATTATATAATAATATTGCACGGTTGCATGCATGTGTGCACCCATTTGCATTTTGTTGTGGTGTGTGTTCCTTGTGTCCACTAATTTTTTGCCCGGTTTACTTTACGTAACGTCACATCAGATTCGGACTGACTGCTGCGTGAGTTGACTACGACGGTTTTACTAGAAATAGAACAAGAGTGAGTCAGTGGAATTGAAAATGGTGACGTGAACTGAAATGACTTGACTTTGCATAAACATCATCATAGTGTGTAGCAACGGCACATTTCCTTGTTCGTTGTGGTTGCAATATTGCTTATTGCGTCGCTTCACTTTCATCTTGATCACAGACACGATCACGAGCGAACGATGGCGATGATGATGTTATCAAAATCCACAGTGTGCAGTGTGACTGTTCCAAGAGAATTTTTTTCTTTTTTAGTTCCAATACTACAATGAAAGTCTGTACCGGAAAACGGAAAAGTGTTGGAGGGACAGGGACACAAAGGGGAAAATGGAACATTATGAAGCTCAAGTTCATTACTTTATAGCTATTAAATAAAATACATACGTATGTAGCTAATGTTAGTTTTATAGAAATAAAAATTTTTTCCACAACACTTGGCACTTGGCACGTTGCACACACACAAAGTTAATATCCAGTAATAGTGCATTAGTATATATAGCGAGTGACGGCGACTCTCTGGGAGAAGAACAACCAGTAATTAATGGAATTGATGAACAGTGAACAGGCGGAGTTGCACAGTGAAAAACTTGCTCTGCTCTGTTCATGTTCTTACTACCTTATGTAAGTAATACGGAGGCGTCCCTTCCTTTTCCCATTTTTTAGCCTCTCTCATTACCGTTTCGTCAGTCATCATTATTAGTATGTACCTAAGACTTTATGAAGAGTTGAGTTTGTGAGAGTAAAATTTACCTTGCTGGACTTGACTTTCAATTCGATCCTGTTTTTTTGCAACATGAAACTCACGTAAAACTTAACTGCACAACATGTGTATATATTTGTGTACTGGTAGTTTCGTACACCTCGGAGACGCGTCCTCCTCCACCTCCTCGTGTTTGGGTCGACTTTAAAGGGAAAAAAAGATTTCCTATTAATTATGCTTAAATTGCCACCTAATACACTGACAATAATTGAGCGGGATGATAAATCAGGGAAACTCCTTTTCGATAATAGTAATAAAATGATTTTTTGTTTTATTTTGGAAGGAAAAAATGTGACTTGAATATTTACAGGTAGACATTTAAACTTTTGGAATAAACATTCTTGGTAAAATAAAAAAACTTGCTCGTACGTGCTGGAACCAGGGTGATCTCAGATTATAGGAATTATAAAACTAATTATGTTATAAAAGAATGTTAAAAATGACTATGGCCATAGATTTTTGTACATTCCTTTTGGTCGAACAGGATTTCTTTGAAAAATCATTTCGGACCATTTCTCAACCGACCGACATCATTCATTTCATTTGGAAGTAAAAATTCTTTTAATCCTCTTATGTGCTTTGAAACCAGGTTTACAAAGTGCAATGCAAAAAGGGACCTGTTCTACCTAATCTGTGTCCATTTCCATTGCGACCATATTGAATTGAACCATCGAAATTGCTTAAATGTTCCACGCACCTTACACGGCGCAGAGAAAAAAAACGAAGAAAAAGAGGATTAACTTAACTTACTTAGGAGTTAAGAGTTAAGAGAAGAAAGATTACAAAAGACAGACAAAATATTTTTCACTTTTATTATACCTAGATTTTTTTCCCTTCAATCGTCTTCAGAAGAAAAAAAAACTTTCTTTTAAGAATTTCTAGTTCGTCCGGTCCGAATTCCTTTTTTGGTCACGCTAATGATGATGAAGCGACAAGCGTGGAATGAGAGCCGAATTTGGAGAATTGCTACATCCACAGAGAAAAAAGCTTAACAAAACTAAGTTCAGCTTATCATTATCGTGCAACATTTTTATAATACATTGCAACCATAAAATGCACACATTACAAAACATTACATACATTAACAAGGGACAATTTTACAGCTCCATAATATAATTATGAAACCATGTACGAAACTAGGCAGCAGGCATCCATATGATGTGATTCTGAGGATATGACACAAGGGCAAAAAAAATTCTATCACAATCACAAATGACAACTGCAATCGGTTTCGGTGGTCGTCCCAGGAATGATCATCCTCATCATCGTGGTCATGTCTTGGCGGCATGCATAACGCTGACACAAGATGAACGAGACAATAATAATAACAATAAATAAATTGTAAAGCAATAAAAGGAATGACTCGAGTTTGACTCACACAATTTTTTTCGTACTTTTTCACGTGAATCGAAAAGGAATGAGAATGATAATGATAACCGAGCTGAGGCTGACAAAATGGGAACATGACAGGTAAACAAGTTGGAAAAAACCAAAATATACATGGAGTCATGGATAAAATATTCGAAGAAAAAAATGAAGTTTTCTTTTGCATTGGATTGCAAGGAATTGCATTTCTTGTAGTAAAAATGCAATGTAGTGTTTTAGCCTTGGTCTCGTCAGAGGTGATCATGACAATGACAATGACAATGATCATGACCACAAAAATGTTTAATGTTGGAGAGAAGACAGAAAAATTATAGTTACATGACAAGAACGATTGTGCGATTGTCATTGTGATTGTCTTTTTTGGTGATTTGGTGTGTGCATGTGTCACTCGATTTGTGTTGTGTCCAACTCCACAACGACCACGTCCACCCGTCATGTTCCATCGTATTATTAAAAAGTCATTTTATATTCGCAGACTCAGTCTGAAATCGCAGGTAAGCAAAAAAAGTAAGCGGCAGGCTGAAGGGAAAACCAGAAAAGCTTAATGATAGTCACTTTTCATATCATGTCGTTTGTCATGTAATGTGATGTATGTACATACCTGGGCTTGTCTTTCTCCTCTTCTGTTATTAATCTTATGCAAGTGAATCAATTGAATTTTTGACCACAACAGAAACAGGAACGAACCTACCTTCTAAGAGCGAGAATAAAAAAACGAAAGCTGCAAAAAATGTGGTGGGACCACCAAACAGAACACGCACAACAAAACGAGACAATTCATATTATATTATAATGCTCCATCAAACCGTCACCATCGCCGTCCCCGTCATTTTCACTGTTCATCTCAAGTCAGCACCAAAAGACTGAAAAAATTGTTTAATCCGAGCTGACACTTCTTGGCTTTGTTATTGTCACTCCGCGACGACGATGTGGTCACATTTCGGAATGTTTTGTGGTTTGTTGTGTTTTGTACCTTGGTGTTGGCTTTGGTGCTGGCTGGAAAGCGAGAAGAAAAGTGAATGAGAAATAAAAAATTGAGACTCTGGTCGTGGCCGATTTCAATTGACTCGAATGAACTTCCTTGACTTTTGTTTGTTTCTTGAGTCATTCTCTCAGGCTTATCGTAGTGTTTAAATTATGCATCATCGTATTAAATGGATGATCGAGCGAACGAGCGAACTGAAAATAACGCAAAGTTATGGAGGTATGTACGCGCATAGAAATATTTTCATAGAAAGTCGACAACGATGACACGATAAAATGACAAAATTGACTGTGGCTGGCCTAGAGCATATAAAATGAGGTAAAATATTTGAGTGTGACTAAACCTGTACGAAGAAAAGCGACAACAAAAGAGTCGGACTCCATTAAAATAATATCTTGAATCTTGACACGTGAATGTAAAATATGAGTCGTATTTTTTATTTCCATTATTTTTATCCTTTGTCGATGACGAATTCCCAAGTCATTCACACCTGCCTTTTGATTTCCTCTCACTCCCTCGTCTCTCTCTGCTTCGATAGGTTTCTTTTCGCAGGGTTTCATTTCATTCCATTTCATTTCGTGTCATGTTTTGCGTTTGGGTGCACTGCACTCGTAGTGGGAGACGGGAGGCAGAAAGAAATTGAATTATGAAAGCAACGCGTCAAAGTCGACAGTTTGAAGGCAGCCTTCCAGAAAAAAATAAATAGCAAATTATAAAATAAAATGGTAGTCATGTATGCAGATAGGCAGGCAGAGCGCACTCTCACTCACTAGTAGTAGTCAACTTTGGTGACAAGATGATGAAACTGAAACAAGTCATGCAAGAGTGAGCAACATTTTTGCAGGTTGCAATCTGAAAAAAATCCTTCATTGCTTTGGAAGTCTTTGAAGGGTGCAAGGTGCTGCGGTGATGGCGGTGGCGTTGGAGTTTGGAGGTACCTGGAGACGTTTTAGTTAAATATGCTGTGTGATGTCAGAGACAGATACACACAATTCTTTTTTCATTATTTTAATATAAGCTTATCTTTCAATTTTCTTCTCCCTCGTGAAAACATGACACGACTGACGACGAACATTGAGCAGAGGAATCGAAAGATCAAAGGAATTTTTGTGTGCTAAAATTGATTTTTTTTTTATTCTTTGGCTGAGCTGAGCTTAGCTCGTAGCTTCTTTTTGTGGTTTTTGATTTGCAAAATGAAAATCCGGATTAAAGTTTATTACAAAGTGGTAAAAGAAAAAAGGGATGACTGACTTCTTGGGAAGGGAAAAACCTGTCATTTTATTTTTTATTGCGCCATTCTCATCCTCATTTTTATTCCATTGAATCATTCAACGTGATGTTACGCCATCGCCATCATCGTCATTTAACGATTCTCCATTGCATAGTAAAAAGACAATTTTTAGGGAGGATTTTTCTCTGCTGCTTGTGACAAGTTATTTTTTGTCTTTCATCGTTGTAATGTGATGTGATGTCAGATGTTGATAAAATGGTGGAATGACAAAATAAATGAAAAAGCTTTCATTCTATTGACCTTCTGAATAAATGATATGATCACGTTTTACTTCGTGTCCTGTGCTACTAATGGTGTTACGTTACCTTACATCTTGCTGTGGGTGTCTACTAAATATTTTATTAGTCAACATATTTTCACTGATTAGTCTGCCTCCTCTCTTCTCTATTTTCTCTGTTTGATTGACTTGCTTTTGCCTTTTCTCTCTCTTTTTCGTGTATATTTTTGCGGAGTGGCGGAAAATGGCAAAAGTTGAAAAAGAAAAGCGTTTCTGATTCTGATGTAAGGATGTGGTATGTATGATGCAGGCCAGCCATGATGTTGATGATGACAATGAAAATGTCGCAATATCATCACATCATGAAATACACAGAGCGCATAACGAGAAGAAGAACAACAAAATTACGAAATGGCAAGTGGAACGAACGAAATTGCTTTTTTGATTTGCCTCGCTCTTCTGGCACTGGGTACGGCAAGACAAGAGTTGTCGTTGTCTCGTGGTGCCATGAAATGAAAGATAGATTTCCAGGGAGAGATAGAGAAAAAATTGAGTTGTGCGAAGTTGGGCGAGAAGAAAGAAGAATTGAGTTACGTTTCGTCAGCATCACTTATGTACATATTGATTATAACAACTTACAAAGTACCTTTCTCTGTTTGTTTCAGTCCGCCTCTTCTCGTCTTCCTCCTGCTGCTTGCTTCATTATTTTATTATTTTTATTATTATTTGATTTATTTGATTTATTTATTTAATCAGAAAATTATTATGCTCTGTGTTGAAATATGTCACGTTGCCAGCTCAGCTCAGCTCCGAATAAAAGTAAATCCTGAGAAGTGTGCGACATTGTGAACACGATTGCAAAATGAAAATACGAATAATACGAACTACACATAAAGTATTTAGAAATTTTTCCAATGTTATCGAGATAGTGAGTATGTAGATTATTTACATTCAGGGGGAAAAGACTCATTATTCATTTAATTCGCTATCCGTATCAAATTTCAACCAGTTCTCTTGAAAAACGAAAACTTTTTTTTTCTGTGTAAAAAGCGGAAAATATTCTAGTGACAAAAATTGTTTATTGCCTCACTTTTTGGATACATTTTATTGATATTCTCTACACGGTGAAAATGCGAATTTTGTTTAAAAAAAGTTTATAAAAATGCCCTTGACTTAACTTGAAAGAACGAATGAGAATGAGTCAGACTTTTTTCTTTGAAAGTTATCGTTGGCACACGTGAACGTGAATAAGGTGAGAATGTAGCCCGTTATTATTTGCAACATGTTCTCATTTTTTATTACTTCGCTCTTTTCTGACTTTTTTCCTTTACTTCCATCCAATAAAAAGATTAAACGAAACATTTTTGCAAAAAAACGTACATACTACTTAGATACTACCTGAATCTTGAATCCAATTTAAATCGGAAGAAAAAAATGTAAAGTAGTGTAATGTAATGTAATAGTAGTAGAGTAATAATAATAAGAGGATTTGCCGCATCACCGCTTTTCTTCCAATCTTCTCATAAACATTTCATCATTTTTCAGCAGCCTTCTCGCACATTAAATAAATGGTAATCCTTGTCATTCTCATCATCATCATAATGATTATCAACTCAACTTCTTGAGCCTAGCGTCATATCATCATATCATTCATTGCCATCATCATAAAATTGTAGAATTTCTAATCTCAAAGGAGATCAGATCGAGATATCATTACTTTACGTAGGTACGTAGATTATTATTCATTCCTTTTTGACGAAAGCAAAGAGCGAGCCAACGGACTTTGAATATTTCATTCTCTTCTTTCGCCGTATTGACTGCAAGAAGTGAGTCATTCATTTGATTTCATTTCAATTGCCCGTTCCTTTTGCTTCTTTGAGCTTCTTATTTCTAAGCAAATAAGAAAAAAAAAGTTTTAACAAACTGCATACTTCCACATTCACGTCAGATCACAAAAGATTCTTTCTTGAAGATTCTCGAATTTGAATACTTTTCCTAAAAAAATGTCGCTCGTTTTGCTTTGCGAAGGTACACGATATTTTATTTTGTTTTACGTATATCTCTGCAGTTTTAATGAAAAATGACAATAAAAATGAGTCGACAATGCCACACTGAATGTTTAAAGGACGCACTTGAAAAACAATGGAAAAGATGAAACAAACAACAGCAGCATTTCATTTCATCATATAAAAACCACATTCCATCTTGTAACCTGGGGACATTCCTCTGCTCTCATCTTTTTTTGAGTTCTACCTAGCAAGGCCAGCGAAGGAGCTGAAACTAAAAATAAAGTTTACCTTGAAAAATCTAATATGTCGCACAGTGTGTGATGACATGACATGACACGAGTCATGTCCCGTTGCACAATGACGTCTGTACCCTTTTCGCCCCTTGCTCATCCTATGGTTGTCCTGATGGGACTAAAAATAATAAAATAATGAGAAAGAAGAATTTTTTCACAGGACAGGAACATTTTGTCATTTTACGTAAGCCCAAACTCAACTCTGGACAACTATCCAGAAGATGTGAGACTGAGACAGACCAGACAGTGCTGGAAGCATCCTGTTAACTTATTTTTTCAAAACAAGGCACAAGGATTATTATGATGACATGACACCAAAAAATTTCTCTGTCCTGCAGGTATATAAATACTTGAAACGTGCTTACGTTGTTTGTGTCCGTGTATGTACACGTTTATAAATATGATTTCCAAAAAGCATATTTTATAGATGTGTGCCACACAGAAAGTAAAGTAGAGAAACATGATTTTTTATTGTGGGAAAAAAGTGTCCCCTGAAAAAAAGTCCTGGCAATGGCAATAGGTTTATCTAATAGATAACTTGTTTAGGTAGAATTGAAAGGTGAATGAGCATGAAAGTAAAAAATAGGATGCACTTTGAGAATGCTACCACGTAAAACTGTGATGTAGTAATGTACGCGCTGGGATCTTCGCTTGTACTTTTTACCTGTCTTATGTATTTTTGAGGAAGGTCAACTCAACTCTGCTCAACTGTGTCCTTCTCATGTCACTCTAGAAACGAGAAAAAGCACCAGCAAAATTTATCAACATTAGAACACGGTTGTGTGCACAGTGAGAATGGAAAGGGCAGAGTTACGTAAACTGATGGTGGTGGTGTGGCGATGGATGGAGAGATCAGATGCACTTTTCGATGCAGTGCTCCACTTCTAGGAAAGACCAAGCTCTGGCCGGTCTGGTCTGGTAGGGGTTGACTTGACTTGACGTGGTGTGGGAATGGGGAAAATCTTTCCTGGAAAAATAAACGCCAAGTCGAGTTGAGTTTGGTCTGGGATATTGAGTTGGGCTGAGGCTGTGCGCTTCCAGCCAGAGAAAAAGCTCATCTTCGAAGCAAGGAATCATTGTGATGATGAGGATGATGAACATGAGCTTTCTAATGTTTAGCCATGTGTGGGGCCCTTTTTTGGTCAAAGTCAGTGTGCCACATCACATCCTATCACATCACATTATTTTCCAAGAGAGATGAGTGACTTTTGCGTTCTCTTGTATTATCAAGATAAGCGCGAGCAGAGGATCTGATCTCGTCTGTCATAAACACATCTGTCTTTTTCGACTTTTTTCTCTGCCTTTTTACTCAACTGAGTGGATGTGACATGCCGTGAAAGAAATGATGGATTCCCTTGTAAATACTAATATAATATGACATTGCCTATGATATAATGAAATTACTGTTAGATTTAGTTAGGACGTAACCGTTATGTAATTTAATGTCAGAAGGAATTAATTACTTAATTACAATTATGCAATCGTTGCATCACATTCTTCCAGGTGTCTCGTCTGTTACATAATCGTCTTGTCCATGGATCAAATTGAGTATTTCCAGTGACGTGAGTAAGACTTAGAATTAGACGGAGTGGACTCCATTTTTCTGTACCTCTGGAGTGTGATAATAATACAATCGGCTGAAAAATAATAATGGAGCAGCAGGTAGTTTAAGCCCACTTTTTAATTCCGACCCCGCTGACTTCCTTCCAGGATGTTATTAAACTCACTCCAAGTGACCACATACCTAAATGTGTATTAGGTACTTACATAATTGCAATCATTTCAAATCACATCAATGACATGACACAACTGGATAAAAAATTTAGTCAGTCTGTCAGCACTCATTTTCATCAATTCTCTACTTTTCTTTCACTGCTGCAGTGCAATTGTATCATCTGAACATATGTTGCAGTTAGACTATTGCATATTATTATCATCATGTAAAAAATTGAAACAAAAATCAAACAGCGAAACGGATTACAATTTTTACTTTTACTTCGCCACATCTTTTCCTTTCTCGCTGTCTCCAGCTGATTTTTTTCCTTTTCTTTTTCCCATTGCATTCTCAATCTCAATGGTGATGGAAAATGGAGGACAAAACACAAAAGAGAATTGAAACCCCCCGAAAATATTTTTCTCCTCATCGTCATCTGCTACCGTTCTTTTTTTCTAACTCAGCGGTTTCAGAAAAACGAATTTTTGTGTGCACTGAGCGGTGTCAGTGGATCATTCATGAATCATGATGACGATGATGATTATCTAAAGCCTAAGCTGAATATCGGGGTATCCTCTGGTTGCTCCTGTTGTTTCTGTTGTTGCTGCTGCGGTGGTGTCTGTGTGTGATGTACCTTTTTACTCTCTGCCAACCACTAAAAAACTTCAATTCTATTCTAATATGTAATAATAATCATTCATAATGACGATAATGACAGAAAATGACTGAGGACGCTCCCGTAACGTAATCGTCTCCATCATCATCATCATTTTTTCCTCGATAAAAGAAAAAACGTTCCTTTACTTTGCTCTCACACACAAACCACATCAACTGAATCAACTCTGCTCCCAAAAAATATTATCATATGATAATATGTGAGTAACACGATGTTGTATGAATGATGTGTGTGTCTCTGTGTTCACTGCTCACATTTTAGATGATTACATTTTTTTGGGAAAGAAAAGAAAAGAGCGATTACTACTGTATGATTTTTGTTGTTCCAACCCCATCATCACAATCATCATTTTCCATCATCATCTCGAATCATCTCATCTCATCTGCTTTGCAGTTGCATCTTTTTTCCTTTGGGTTTTTCTGTTCTGTGAGTAAAGTGGTACATACCTACTTTACGTATCTAGGTTTTATGTGAGCTGGGTGAAAAATATGCATGGGAAGGATTTTGAGGTTTCTCGGTATTAAAATTCCTCGATGGAAATGGAAAGAGCAGCAGAAGGAGAAAAAAGCAATCATCATCATTTTTTTGGGAGTTTCGTTCAGTGTGATAGTATTTACGTGCGTATGTGAGATCTGTGAGCCCTTTACTTATCTAATTTTGTGGTTAAGTTGAATCTTGATATCATCTGCATTTTTCTTCTCGATTGATTTAATTTTTTATTGGAATGAGAATGCGAATCGCTTTTATTCTATTTCAACCGGTCTGGAATTGAAATTCTCTATTTATTTTTTTGTTGGATGGAAATGATGAAAAAGTCTCTTTGTCCATGATTCATGAAAGATAGAAAATGAAGAGTCGCAAAAATTAAATTATTTCATTTCCTTTAATCTGCATTTATCTGGAGTGCGTAGGTAAAAGAATTTCTGTAAAGGTAGACATTAAAATAAATGGAAAATGATAGAGCAGAGACTTATCATTACTTAGGTAAAGTATCTGTAGCATCGTATCATTATTGTCATTTATTAAGTTGTCATTTGTATTTCTGGGAGAAAGAAATTGATACGCAGCGTATCAATATCAATGTGGAGGAAGGAAGGGTTTATTTAAGTACCCCAAAAGAAAATTAAAATAACGTAAATATACATTCCCTCGAGTAGACAAATACAAACATTACAGATTCCGAAACGACAATTTTCTTCATTCATTCAATCATCAAATCCTTTCCTTTGTTTTTTTCCTTGTCCTATGCTTCCTTGCACAATTTCATTTCATTTTGGTTTCGTTTCCCATTCAGGTTCAGATGGAACTATTTTTGTGTGTGTACAACATGCTAGAAACTGAAACTCAAACATTGCATATTAAATTTTCTTATTCTCCTTCTTCAGCAAAATCAAAAGTCCGTTTCTGGGAAAATCTTGGTTCATTTTAGAAAGAAAAGGGAAGCAGCTTTTCTTTCAAACCTTCCATGTCCATGATTGATTCATTTGAGTATTGCATCAAGCCAAGCTGCTCCTCCTTCTAAAAGCTCTCTGGCTCTGGGCTCAACTTTGTTTTCCAAGATTCATTTCTTTCGCTCATTTTAGTCATGCATCTCCATTCGTACACGTTGCTCATCATCCTCATCATCATCACAGTCAACAAAATGTTAAATTTGGAAATATTTTTTGGAAAGCTACATAGACTAAGGGGAAGCAAATGGAAAATTTTGAAAATTGAAGAGGAGAGCCGGAGAACGGAGATAAGAAGGAAAAGGACAAAAATGGAATAAATTTTGTTTTTTAAATTGGACTACGTAGACAATAATGGAAAAGAAAGGAAAACCACAAAAAATGTAATATGCCTTAAGGAATACCATGCCTACTGCCTAAGCTACAATCCAGCCAATACCCAAAAATGTATTTATTCATTTTTTCCCTAATTTTTTAGACACAGGTGGCGAATACCTAAGAAAAAGACAAAAAAGACGAAAATAGATTTTCCTTTCTCATGTAAAATACTTTCATGTTTCATGTAAGTAGACAACTAAACTACGATTGCCTGTGCAATTGGTGCGGTTCCCTCTCACACATCGGTGAAACAATAAAATAAAATGGAGAGTCGGAAAAAAATCTTTATTGAAAGTCTTGTTCGCTCTCGTCTCCTCTCCGCTCCTCAAACTTGACTCAACTCGACTCAGAGTCCCTTTTCCTTTCCAATATGAAATTTATGTGCGTTCACGTTTCTCCCTTTTTTGTTATGCATGCATGGACGCATGAGGAGGAGAGGAGCGAGCGGAAGGGATGAGGATGACGAAGATGATGACAAGAGGAGAAACAAAGGAGAAGAAAGAGAGGATGAAGATAGAAATGAAATGAAAAAGGAATATCTAATATATTTTTTCGTTTCATTCCTTCCAACAAAAATTGTTCTCACTCGTCAGTTCAGTCAGCAGGTTTTTTCCCTCCTTCTTTATTTTTACGCATGCATGCGTGCATCTACACCGTGATAAAAGTAAACCTGGCTGCACTGCTACTTGCTGCTACGAAAACCAAAAATATGATGAAGATGAAGAGAGTAAGAAAAAGAAAATGCTCCCATCAATTCTATTCCATTCAATTGAAATCATTGAAGGAAAGGAAAAGCCCCTTCTCTAACTTTCTCCTATGCTTTGCAATTTCAGGAAATTCCGTTGTTGTTTCTAGTCAAAATGAGATCAGATAAGCTTAAGCTGCTTTCTTCCTTTCAATTTGAATATTTCCTCGCCTCTTCTCCACTCTCTCATGCGTCTCAGAAAAATGACGGTGATGACGGCCTCAGCTACAAACGCCAAGTTGTCATTCGTCACTCGTTCTCGTTCGTCAATTGGAAAAATTTTCCGTGGTGACAAGACGAGAACGAGGCAACCTGAAAATGCAATAATGATAAGCTTTGAAGTCATCCAGCCGCGGAAAATGGAATGGCTTCGGTTCAGCTCAGTTAGTGCAGTGAAGTGGAGTAAAAAAGCTGCGATGCAAAACCAACCTTTATGAGGGAAAGTTCCATTTCATTCATTCTTTAGATCGTTTCAGCTCCAACTTCATTTTTAATATTGAATGATGTAATGATGTTGCTTTATGCAACATAACATAATGTGATGGTTCTACATAAGAAAAGTAACATAATTTCTTGTTGATTATACATGCGGAAAAAACCGCTGCTGCTGTTATGTAGCCATAAATATTTCATAATGCATCATCCCATTCATCTTCATATTGTACATCACATTATGCAGCGGGGTAGTACAACGCAACAGAACATGACTGAATGCAACCTTGTACTTTGCAACCTAAATACCTAACATTTTCAAGGTTTCCCATTTTCATTTCTTTGACTCTACATAATAAGCCTTTTTTAGTAGTGGGCTATTTATTCGTTTCCGGTGAAAGCAGAATATTACCTTTATTACCGCTTATTACTTTGTGGCTACAAAAATAGAAAGTAATAAAATGTATTGCGAAGGAGAAAGTACCTGCGAAGACTTTCTCCTGCATAACATGGTAATCTTTATTATACAGATTTTGCCAACTGAGGCATAAAAAAGAAAGTTGAATTCAAATCTAAAGCGAATGCAGTGGTAAAAAACGCATTCATGCGTTCATCTCTTTCATTCAGAACGATTCATTCAATATTTTTACCTGCGGCTGCTCGCTTTCACTGCTGCTCCGTTTCAACTGCTGCACTGACGCCGTTCAGCCGGTCAACTTTTCCGAGACCGCGTTTCCTTTACTTTCTTTTCCCCCTTTGTTCCGTGAATTCCTTTCTGGAAAACGGACTGAGGCTAAGGAAAACGAATTGAAATGAATAAGGAAAAGGAACGGTGCAATTTGATGTGATGTGTGGAGGATGAAAGAGAAAAGTCCAAGGTTAAAACATATCTGGATCCGTATCGTCGAATATTCAGAATCCAGTCCCGGACAGGAAAATAAAATGATACGTGAAAGAAAGAGAGAAAAATGCATGCATACCAAAAGCAAAGGAAAGAGACAAACGCGAGCACATTTGTTAAAGAATTTCCGGGTCCAGAAGATGGGACGCTGGGTTGTTGGACGACTAGACGGAAACATGAATGTGTAATAAAATGAGATAAAAATGCCAGCATTTTTCCTCCATAAAGAGACAAAAAGATAGACAAGAGAAAAAAGTAGCATAAAATTGCATTTCTTGTTTTGCTCTTGGCTTTGCAGCAGAGAAAAGGAAAGAATTCATTTTGAGAGATTGAGAGACAGAGCGAACAAGAGGCGATTTGGAGTTTCTGCCTTGTTTCTTTTCCAGAAAGATAAGACACATTTTTATTGTTGTTGTTGCACTCCGTGTTTTTCTTGTTTCCTCATTTGTCACTGGTGTAACTGTAGTGAGTAAAACCAAGAGGAAGAGAATGGTGCACAAAAAATAGACATATTCCACCTGGATTCATTTCCATCGTCACCCAAGAGAAAAAATGACGTTTCTCTTTCTTCTTTTGTAAGTCCACAAAGGCGAGTGGGAAAATGAAAATGGTGAGGAAACCACAAGTGAAAATAAAAATAATGTTTGCTTGCACGAAAGGGAAAAACAACGCGCGACAATCATCCTCAGGATCCTCATGATGATGAACTTGAACCAGCACGGAAAAACGCATTTTCCTCCTTCGTCTTCGACTCGACACGAGCCTCGCTCATCATCATCATCAGCATGATCAGCCCATCGTCATTTTTCTCGTGTCTTCTACCAGACCAGCTTGACTTGACTTGACAAGAAATACAAATTGGTAAAAAAAGCTTTTGCTTACTACTTCCAAACCAAACTTCCACTTCCACCGAAAAATAAAAACACAAATATCCGGAGACCTCCCACCCACATCGTCAAGCATCGCTGCCACTGCTGCTTCGAGAAAAGAAAAATACAACGACAAGAGGTTTTTTAAGGATTTAGATTTTTTGCATAAAGCAAGGCAAGGGCAAGGAAACAGACGGAGTGAAATTTTGTATGCTCTTCATCTCGGAGCGAGCAACTTCTGAAAAGACAGTGACTCACGATGATAATGATGATGATAAGCAAAGCAGCGTGAAGTTGATGTGTTCAAGAGAAAGAGTTCAGAACAAGAGGATGTAAATGCATTATCATCACCCGCAGCTTATGGCACGGCGGAGAGAAACGTACAACGGTACAATATTTTTTTTATCCCGGCCGGATGCAATTTGCTGATGGTGATGCACTCACTGCCTACACTGCACCCAGATAATCATCTTGTGATCTGATCCTGATCGTGAGTGAACCAAAACTTTTCCCTGATGACTAGAAGCTCTTTTGCTGCGGTTGGTCTGCTTCTGATCTCATCTTCATCGAACAATGCACGCGCATGTAGTAAATGGAGACGATGCACTTTTTCTAACTTATCCCACGAGCAGAAACAAACACACACGATGAATGTATGTAATTACGAGAAAATGCGTGTACTCAGGACAAACTCGATTTTGCTCCCTACCATGCGAACTCTTTAAAACTCCATAAAAAGTTTTTAAAAACCAAAATTGAGTTTCGAATGGATGCAAATGCAAATGCAGGTCTAGGCAGGAAGGAAGTGTTCATGCATGCGAAAGAAAGAAGTTCTAGCGCAGTGGAGAAAGAAAAAAAGATCGTTTAGGATTTTTTTTGTGGAACGAGAAAATCCACTCCTACTCACATACATCCACCTCCACCGCGCCATCATCATTTATTTTTATTTTATTTATTATTTAGCTGTTAAAAGTGGAAAAAAGAGGGAAAAGTAAATATCTTAAATATCCACAGCGATTTGCTCCTGCTTGTTTTTTTGTTTGCTTTGAGTGAGTTTTTTGGATGCTAAACTTTTTTAAAATCGAAAATATTTATTATTACACTACACAACTATTAACATTTTACCTAAAGATTAGATAAAGTAAGTTACTCTGATCGTCTTTTTTAAAGGTTTTTTTTTCTCTCCGAGATCTTTCCTCGCTTAAAAAATGGATTTTACCAAATGCTCATGGTGAATGATGATCAAGATCATGATTTTGCAGCTGTCTTTCGTAAAAGCTAAAAAGTACGAACAGCTGCAGAGAATTGCGAAAAAAATTTACCCGCTTTAAATTTTCAATCCTCGAGACTTTGTCTTTCTTGGCTCAGGGAGAAATTTTGGGGTACCAACTACTATAATTAAATATGTAGTAAAATGTATTTCTCTACATACATAATTTGGGGGATTTTCGAGCAGAAAATCGGGTAAAAACTGTACAAAAAGGCAACGGTCTATAAACATTTCAGTGGAGGCCAGAGTGGGACTCGTGTCATGTCCCTGACTTTATAACATTTTATGTCGTACAGCAGTAGAATTGCACCATTGCATTGCTGTTGCTGTTACGCTTACTTACATCATTTACGCTGTCTCCTTATCTTGTTGATTTTATTTGTCTCTTTGCTACATACATGCACACTCGCTCCATCCATCCAGTCTTTCACTCATTCAGTTCTTCATTTTCATTCATTCCCTTCTTTCACTTAACATACATTTTCTCCCTAATGCAATAACAATGACAATCATAATACTCCATTTCCAGTTTTTTAAGATTTTTCTTTTTTTTTTAGAGTATTTTCATCCATCTATCCAATAAACCAAAAAGCATCTCTTGTGAACAAAAATTGTCTCAAAGGAGATTCTTTGCTTTTTTCATACAGATTTCTTATACTATACTGAAATGAAGCAGAGACTCTGACTGCACCAGAAAAGAAAGAATTAAAGTTTAAAGTTTTGAGAGAATTTCGAGTAGTGGAAGAGGGATAGAAATGAGATGAAAAGAGCAAGTAAACTTGGAAGCACCCATATCGACCCATCCATTCATTTTCTCTAAAAAAAGTCTAGTGGAGTGGGGTCGAATTATTATTTTTTGCTAACTAAACTAACCGAGAAAAAACCATGGTAACAGTTAAAGTACTTCAGAGTAAGAGGACGATGTACTTTAAACAGGAGAGAGTCATTGTGCTTTTTAAGATGGAGTATCTACATATAAGAAATAATAAAGAAAATAAGAGAGAAAAAGGAGAAATGGTGGATATTTCTTTTTCTTCAAAACAAGAGACATAAACATGCCGCAGTAATAATAATACTTTTTTTCTTGCAGACTTTCGCTACTGACTTTAACTTTGACTTTTTTACATAAGGACACGACTTGTCGATTTACTGCCATTATTTCATTGCTCGCTTGCATTTTGCAATGTTTTTTGTGTATTTCCGGAGAAAAAATGAATGTTTGTTTGTAGTAAAGACAATAAAGTAATGTAATATTATCTTATCATGGACACATGGCTCGCGTGAAATTTCGTCGTTTCGTTGTTTGCTCCAACTTTCTTTTTGTTCTTTGTTTCAAGAGAATTTCTGTTGTTTCCTTTTTGTTAGCTTGTGAATGAACGAGTTAAGTGAGCTGAACTCAACTTGACTGTTTTACATGGAAAATTTAGTGTGGCGTCGCACCACACAAAAAAATCGCTGATGCGCAAGTGAGAGTTGACTGAAGAGGAGATGGAGAAAAATTGGAGACGCTGGCTGAAAAAATCTTTGAGAAATAGTTTTTTATACTTGGTTGGGAATTACTGTGTATAATAATAATAATACGGGGTAAAAATATCAATGCACATCAGGGACACAAAAATGAGATTTTTTCTTCTTGTTCAAGCTACATGGTACAAGTTTTATTTGAGCTGATTTGCAATTTAAGAGTGAAAGAATGAAAGTTTTTATTTTGCTCGTTTCTTGGGACAGGAATGAATGAATGAATGAAACAAAGTTCTTCGTGTGAAGTCAAGTTGAAAGTTGGAACTTTTTAATACTTACTACGTACGTTGCTCACTTGACAATGCTAACTGCATCCATAAAAATATTGTGTAATGTACGTATGTAAAGAAAGGAAGTTTAATGCCACTGCCATCGCCACCATCACCATCGTCCTTCTAGTCTACGGCTTTCCTTTTTCTGGCTACCGCCACCGCTCTTGCTATATGGCATGTCTCCATGTATGCAAAACGGCGAAAAAGGAGAATTATGGCGGTGATACGAAGTGTCTCCTTCTCGTCTTTTCTTCGTCTCTTATCTGGCTGTACACATATCACTCACTTTTTTTCATAATATGTATAATATTCGAGAGAAAGTAAAAAATCATATAATAACGATGTTACTAGAAAAAAATAGCGTATTAAAAATTTATATTTACGTATTCCTTGTTTTCTGCTTCTCCGCCCAGAAAAGCAGGAGAAACGAAATAAAAGAATGGAAGAACGAGACGGTGCCCTTTGGACTATCTGAGGATAGGCAAAGTATTTTTTTGTTTATTTATTTATAAATAAAAAACATGATCGTAAAATATCCAGACTCGCATTTAGCCTGCTCACACGCATCGTTCGGCATTCTCATTGCAAGACAAAAACAAGTTGAGCCACGCATAATATCATATTTTTTGGAGACACTCGGAAAACCATGTGAAGTGAAGTCAAGGAACTTTTTCTTGTGAAAATGAATGTTATTGCTGAATTGATAAATGCGATGTCATCGAGTGGAGAAAATTTTTGTAGTAAGTAGCGAGACTCGAGAGCTGACTGAAAAAATGGTTTATATGAAATATGTGTTTTTCGGTGTGTGTGAAAGAGTGTGAGCGTGTCGCATGCCAATTCACAATGGAAAATATTTTCAGTAATAATTCCACTATTAATAAAAATGCTTACGCAATATGGCGATACCTACTTAAATATACTTTTTAGTGTAATGTGATCCATGAAATAATTGTAATAAATTGAGCAATTAACTTGTATTATTTATTTATGTGTTATTTTTTATTGTTTTGCAGGAGTCTCGATACATTCTGGGAGCTGAAATGGTGAAAAAATGCTGATTCTACTCTTACTGGAGTCCGTGTTCCAGATCCACGAAGGATAATTTGTTCCAGTTTTCGTTTCAGTTACGAATATTTTTTACTTTTGGAAGAAAGGCTAAAAGTTAAAAGTGAATGTTCCATTTTTCTCTAGCAAAAAAATAAGTGTTTTTTACAAAGTACGAGAAATATATTTTCTAGGATATAGTTTTTTAAAATAAAAATATAAATGTAATCATTGAACCATCTTGTTACAATATAATAATAGTAATATTTCGTGAAAAGACTCTGCTATTATTATAAGAAGCTGAGTAATTTGATTTTTTTTTGCGAAGAAAGGGGAGAAAAAATGTTATTACCAAACTGATTGAATGTGAAAAAAGGTGGAAAATTAGAAGGAAGTGAAGTTGAAGTTTTAGTTTCAGTTCAACTTCGTCATCCAGCCCAAGTTAATTTTTTTGCGCAATTTTCTCTCAACCTAAAATATACCAGAAGGGGTTACAGACGTTAACACGACGACCTCTTGGAGAATGAGAGGTAAGTAATGAGACGAAATATTTTCCCATTTTTAAATAAACTTTAATAAACCTAAGTAAAGCTTTAAATAGAAAATTTGCATTGTCACACTTTCCAGCATAATTTATTACCGACAGAGACAAGGCAAGCGAAAAGTTTCTACTTTTTTTTAGAAAAAAGGTACCTATACGAAATGGAAATGAAGAGGATTCGATACGATCATTAAAATATTTTCTTTTTTAACGAAACACGCTTCAACTTATAAATTTTTATTGCACAATTCTCTTCTTCGGCGAGTTCTTCCGCACTCACCCAATGCTTAAAAAAAGTTCGTTGAGGTTGAGTTGTGCTGCGGAGGAGTTTGAGTGAGTTTATTTTATTCCTTTTTTGCCTTTTTCCTAATTTTCTGATTTTAAGCTTCTTCTGTTCGACTTCAGCGTCCTTTGCTTCTTAGGAGGAAGGAAGGATGGAGCTGATTTTGATATTCGGTCATAGTCATAGTTGTTCTCTGAGATGGTGCGGCAATAAAAGTGTTTTAAAATGGTGCAATAATTTCTTATTCATTTTCTTGCCCACTAATTTTACTCCGCTGGTGGCGCTATGCCTTGGAAAGGAATCATGGCACTTGCTGTTGCTCCACTAAACTCCACTACTCAACTCAACAAAAGCCTAATTTCTATTCCAATGACTCAATTCACATTTTGTACACTGGGAAAAATTAGAAGAGTATCATGAATGAGTGTACTTTTTTATTACTACCTTATTTTATGACCCATTCATTCACTTCATGGGCGAAAAAAAATTATTCTCCAAAAGTCGTTCGAGAATTCCTAATTTGTGAGTCAGTAGTGTTCAGTGTTCACTATTAAGGCGTTCGTGGAGACCGACTATACAAGTTTTGAGAGCAGAGAGTTCGAAGTCTCCAAGTGTCTGCTTCTTATTATTATTTACTGCTATCATTATTGCCTAACTCTTTCAGTGTCTCGCACTCTCACTTTGAATTTTTTGTGTCCACAAGAAGAAAAGGGAGAGGGAAAAAAGTATTCTAGGGGAAAACTAGAAAAGTTTAATAATTCCCCTTCTCGCTTTTTAATTGGATTTTTAAATGGGAAAATGGAAAAATTGCTCCGACTTACATAAACTAATAGCGTTATCGCGTCAGCCTCAAGTTGGAAATGGTAATGTGATGATGAGTCCTGATAACCTTAGTCAGAAATAAAACATTTTGTTGTTTACTGCTCGTTTCGTTTAAGTTAAGTTTAGCTCTTTTCTTTCGTTTGGTCTGTGCTTCGGTATCGCTATTGATTGATAAGGTCAAAAATAAAGACTTTATTTTCTGTTTATGGGACGTGTCATGTTGAGAACGACCATGATTGCCGCTGTACCGACGTGAGCCTTGAAAATAGATAGTATTCACTTGATAATTTCCAAATAAAACAAAAAACGCCGCTGTAATGCAACCCGCAAAACCAAAGGGATGGGTAATATAAAAATAAAGTGAAATTAAATGTGAAGTGCATCGCTTCGCATCAAATCCAATCCACAAAGATCCACATAATATTCTTTTATGATTAGAGTACAGTGAGAGACGAGAAGCGCACGTCATAAATAAAATACAATAAAATGCACACAAAGTCAATAAAAATGTAGTTTCTCTCGCTCAAGTGTTGGATCTGTGAGTGAATGATAAGCTCAAACCTGCTGGTGGTATGATAGCGATGGCGATGGTGATGGTACAACATGAAGAAAAAATTTTATCCTCGTTTTTATTTTTATTCAAATTCAAATTCAACCCTTTTTATGACTGAATCGACCTGCTTTCTTTCTACCACCACTCTCTGAAATGAAATGAAAACGCGAGGCAGAGTGCGAGATGAGATCAGATGATGATGACACTTAAAAGTTGAGGTTGATTTTTCTGTCGAGGAGAAAAGAAAGAAAGGTCAGTCATAAATTTTTATGGTTATGCCTCTCCATTTTTAATGTTCCACACGGATTTCTCCAAGAAATGATTATATTGCATCCGGTAATTAATTTTCAGCTGTATTTGTTGACCTCGACATTTTTAATTATTTGATCCTCCTATCATAACATCATAATTTTCAGTCAGCCAGAAAATATGTCTGAAGTTTATGAAATAAAAATACAAATTAAAAAAATACTGACGTGGATCGTCATTCTAAATTCTTGAGAAGGAGATACGTAGATAGGAAGCGACGTTGTCATTTATGGCATGAACCAGCCACAGTTACAGCTTTGGAATGACAGGCAAAAGCGAGCCAACATTTATACGTTTTTTCGCTCTGAGTGATCCTCTGGCATTTTATTATTTTCCGAATTTTATGATCATTTTTAGTACAGGGACTGTCGCTGAGTGAGTGAAAAACCATAAAATCGTGGTAAAGAAGCTGAAATTTGAGTTGAAGTGAACTGCTTTAAAATTTCTTTTTAACGTAACCTAAAACATAACAAGGCGGAAATATGCCCGTTTCCTTCCAAGAAATTGATGTAATGTGGCCAAACATAAATTTCATCATTATTTTCACTACCTACGTGTTCCTCTGCTGCGTCATAATATTTAACCCACTCAGTTTTTTAAAGCGGATTTTAAATGCTTTTAAAATATCATCATAAACAATTTATGAGTTCTACAATAAGTCAGAGTGTGACGTGCCTACTATTGACGTGCCACCAGTCTCTTGCTCTCAACCTCTCTCAAAGTTTTACCATAAAAAACTCATTCTTAACTTTAATTCCTTTACCAATCATTATCCCATTTTTAGTTACGCCATTATCGATCGATTCCTTCTCCAAACGTTTTGTACCACTTCAGCTCAGTTCACCTCAACCGAAAAATACTTTTTCTATAGATTAAGAAATTGAGCTGTAATTGGATTACGGAAAGAAAGGACGATTTCATTTTTTATTCACCAGCACTTAAATTCTTGGGAAAAAGTGAAAAATAGGACGGACCAAATTAATCCTTTTCGTGCCACTTTCTCCTTAAATGATTTCCAGTTTAAAACGTTCTTAAAAACTCGTGGTAATAATTATTTTTTCTTGCATGAACTAGTTTGAATTTTTTCTACAAAATTCTAATAATCATATCGGTTTACTCGTTCCAACCTATTTTTGCTTGTGTTCCAAAAATAAACTACAATGACGTCTCTCTCTGTTCTCACAGAAGAAAATGTAGATATCCCCGACTACAGAAGTCAAAGAAGGAGATTCGAAAGGAAAATGAGTCCTTATGAAAGTTTCCCTGAGAAAATTGCCTTCCTCTTTACTCCAGCCTGCCATTTGTGCGTGTTTTCTTTTTTCAAGATGCAAATATTGCTCTTTTCTCGACTTTCTCTAAACTTCAAGACATTTATTTTTACATTGCATCTTATTTTTATAGTCCGTAAAATGTTTTTCTCTGAGGAGCAGAAAGAGAGAAAACTGGATAAAAAGCTGCTTTTATTAGTTTCAGTTTGACCGTTTTTTTCTTTCGTGGGCAAAGAAAAAATAAGAAACTTTTTTAATACTCCGCCTTCTTTCCTTTGCTGACTTTTTATTTTCTCCCAAAAGTAAACAAAGGCGGAATATAAAAAAGGAAAAGGAGAGGAATTGAAAAAACAACTGAGAGAAAAATTCCTTTTACTTTTTTAAAGTCTCACTTTTCTCAACCTATAAATGTATACAAATGAAATGCATCTGGTTCATCTGCTCATCTTTTTTCTAAAAAAAACAAATATTTTCTCTGTTCCTCCTAAATTTCACTCTTCTCTTCAAAACCGTTTGATATGGTAAATAAAAGAAAGAGAAAGTGAGCACCAAAATGAAAAATCTATATTTATTTTGAAAAGCAAATGAAAGCCAGAAAATTACTAAAATATTTGCCTTCAGCTATGAAATAACGAAAAGTCTTATTTGAAGAAAACTCACTGCTTCCGGTTTTTCTAGCTAATGTTCTTTTTTTTTAATATTGATATGATGCGTATTTTTTTGGCACAAAACCCTTTTTCGTTGTTAGTGACTCTTTGTGAAACAACTGTGGGATGGAATAGATTATAAATGAATGGACATTGAGACTTTTTTCGAGTTAGTAAAAATTGGCCAAAAAGTTTTTCTTTTTCTTGCAAGACAGATATTTTACACAGGAGAAATAATAACTGGACAAGTCTGATTTCTTTCCTTTGTGACAGAGAGAAATAATATTCAAATTTCGTGACTTTTACTTTGTTTTGTTCTTGTTTTGTTTCTGCTCGCCAAAAATTTGTGTCTCTCGCAGTTCCCGTTATTTGTCGAACAATCGAGTTCTTACTTTTTATAGATAAACTCCTCGTTTACTTATTTCACTTTCTTCAGTGTCCGAGACAAAAAAACAACTTTCTGGAGTTGAGAGAGAAATTGTTGATTTTGTGCAGTTAAGTTTGGCCTATATTTTGTGTCCTGGCAGAAAGAAAAAAGCAAAAGAAAATAGTAACAAAGGCAACACTGGACTGGGACATTTTTGAATAAGGTCATTCGGTACATTTACATTCTCAACGGAGGGAAACTCCTTAAAAATGGACGTGTTAACATTTTTCGTCTTACCTAATCGGACAAAAATAGTTGGAACCTGGAACAAAATTATTTTTACAGCTTGAGTAAAAATAGTTTATCTACGCTAATTTAAAATAAATTTGGGTTATACCTTAAACACATTTTCGTCTCCAATTTCTCTAGTTTTTTTTAGAAATGAAATTTTACAATGCCTGTAGCGATATCTTACAATTTTCGTAATCGTTCTTATCCTAAAGTGTAAAAATCTTATCATTGTCACTCATATTTTGGAAGGTTTAACAACAAATTATTATTTAGGTCATATTTAAGAAACGAGATGAAAAATGATTGTCGTAACTTGTTATTACGAAAACAATTTAATTTTATGTTTCCTCCCTCCTCCTTCTCCTATTTAACTAACAAATAAATATAAAAAATAATCATAAAAATGAGCTGTTGATGAAGTTCCGCACGTGGCTCAGCTTTTTAAAAAAATTCTTGCTCTCCTTCTCCACATTTTTCTTTCATCCCTTCCAGTCAACAGTCCCGTAATAATTGAAAGGACTCTTAACTTAACAGTGAGCAAGCGCGATAACACATTGGGATTGAATTGAAAATAAAAAATTAAATTCTAATGCTCTGCACACGTCCGAACAGCAGCGGCAGCAGCAGCCGTCGCTCCGGCCCATTCATTTTTTTCTGTTCGAAACTTTTAGATCCAATGCCCAATCAACATCATCATTTTCCAATTTTCCAGGCTCAGCTCCCCAAGAAAGAGCAACAATGAACGTTGCATGAATGATGTAGTGACAAGGTCTACGCGCTATAATCGCAACAAGTTCTTTTTTAAGCCGGTTGCTTTCTTGCTTTTCCTTTTTGCTCCTGCTCCTGTCGTCATGTGGCCCTCTTCAATTTTTAATAAGGAAAAAATTATCCTGTCCCAGTTGTTCCGTTCAAGTCCAAGTAGTCCAATTGAAGTTGAACTAACCCCTTTTTTTGTTACTCCTTTTTTACGTCCCTCCTCATTATTATGCAATATGTGGAACATTATGAATGAATGCTGCGTGCATGTAAACTATGTGTGTGTATGTATGTACTTACGTAATCCATACATCTCCATTCCAATCCTACCTCGGCCTTGCGTCTTGTGTGTCTTCTCGTTCTCTGTCAACTTAGCTTAGTCAACAACGTTAAGAAGATAAAATCCCCGGCTCATTTCCCCACTCGTTCGCTCTGCTTTTGCGAAAGCTAAGCTGTTGCATTTTTTTGGGAAAAATTGTGGCACGAGCCAAACACAAAGAGGAGAATTTTTTTGTCCTTATTATATTAATATCTGCTTGCTGTACATAACAGTAAAAAATAATTTCCACTGCTGCTGGATTTCTACGAGATGAGATGAAATGAGGGTGAGGCTGAAACTGTCTCTGGGAAGTTGTCGGGACCACTGATCCGGGTAGAAGAGTTTTTCTCTTCTCTTTATTATTATTCCTGCTTCTCTCAAGTCACAAGTGGTTCACAATTATTATTTTTTATTATTTCCCTTCCCTTAGAGTCAGATTGGAGTTTAGTCACTCACTCTTGAGGATGTTGTTTGAAGCGGCATCGTATCACCCTCATGGGCTCCATTTCATTTTCATTTTCAGTCAGTCATTCATTTTCGATGCAAAAAAAATCCAAAATATATTTTTTATGCTCTGCTGAGATCAGCAGTTTCTCAGTCACAATCAGATCAGACCGTTCAATAACTAAGAATGAAATATAAGTCTAATAAAATAAGAGTGGAAAAAGGAAAACTGTGTACACAATACACGCACACTTATCAAAATCAAGAGCTAAAAAAACACTGGGAAAAGGAGATTTAATCATTGCATTTTACTATTTTCATTTCAATCCAGTTCAGAAGAGAGCTGCAGAAGTGACAAGGAAATATTTTTTTTACTTTCTACACAAATTTTTTTCCATCACCATCATGATGATCGACATGATGAGGCAGAAGTCGGCAGAAAAGTCGAGACAGACAGATTCTTCAGAAAAAAAGAGCAGCCATAGTAAATAAATAAAGTAAATCCGTCTTTTCTTCTGAGTGACTGTCTCCAAAATGAGGGAACGCAGACACAGTAAAAAATGGATACAGCGAAGACAGTTAGTTACATGTAAGTAACGTTACATAATATTGTGGTAGTACGGTAATAATAAATATTATTACTTATGTACGCACAGATCGAAATGAAAAGCCGTTTTTTCATCAAGATCAGAAAAAAGAATGAATGAAAGGAAAAAAGAGAATTCCCTGTGGAAAATGCCACTTTTTCACAATGCAGTGCATGCATGTATGCACATAGTCATTGGGAGACTAAAATAATAAATATTTTTAGATACATTGGTAGAATGGGTACAAAGTACAAGAAGCGAAACATGATAAAAAAGAGGATGTTTTAGTGGAGAATCAGAATGATGGTAAAAATCAAGAATGATCCGTGCCACTCAAAATGAAAATCAAATCGGCCAGACTGTGCTTTGCAACATCGCAATGATCTATTCTGTTTTGTTGAAAGAAAAAAAGAGACGAGACGAGGGGAACTTTGCGATGCGATACGATGATGAGTCATAGGAACTCGGGTACAAAAGTTGCAGTAAGTGGCAGAATGTTTCCAGAACCAGACATTCACTTACTCGTTCACATGATACATTATTCCTGTTTGTTTCATCTTCATGCTCATGTACATTTTTTTTTGTTTCTCCCCCGAAAAAAAGTATCTTATTTTGACCATCGTGAGTCAAGTGGAATTGAGTGAAGTGAGGGCATGAAGATGAGGAGATGTTGGAAACAATTATCTTCGTCTTCTTGCAAGTCTTGTCTTCCACTTTCATTATTTTCTTTTTACATGATAAGAAGAAATGGAAGAAAATCATAATAATAATGATATACGTTTTTGAGTTATTTTCCGTTTGCCCTTCATATTTTCAGCCGAATCAGGCAAAATCTTGAAGAAGTTGAGGGAAATGGAAACGGAAGGAAATATTAAAAGAAGACGATGATGTTTTTATTTGACTTGACCTTTTCCTCCCGCCTCTACTTTTCCCAGCCAGCCAACTTGACTACTCTTGACTTGACTTTCCCCTGTCAGCAGGCAAAAGAGGCAGGGAGACGAAAGAGAAGTGGACTGGAAAAGAAAGCACATAAAAACGTGAATGTAATAATAAAAACGCAGTTAAAGTTTAAGAATGAATGAAATGAATGAATGAATGTAAGAAAGGAAGGAAGGAAGGAAAAAAAGCAGCACAAAAAATTCCCTTTCTCTTCTCTTCCTATTTGAGTTGAGTTGAGCGGAGAAAATTTGGCATGGTTTAAGTTTATCCCTCGTGATGATATGATCAGGAAAATCATAAAAAATCATCATCTTCGGGTTCGCCGGCTTGATCCGGTTTTCCGTGGTACATAAGCTGAATACGCTCATTCTTACTGAAAAACCGACTTCGCCTTCCTTTTTTTCTCTCTTATATTTCTGTAATCGGATCTATCGGGAAAAACTCAAATTTATGCTGATGCCAACAAAAACATATTTGTGCAACTATAAAAACAATAATAATAATGATATGTATTAATATAAGTAGTCAATTATGATTATCTTTGGGTCCACCGACAGACTTACGATCATGGTGAAAACTCTTGAAAATGGGATATTTTCTTCCGTTCTCTTTCGAAAAAGAAGACTCAAGTCAAAAGTCATTCTCGTCTTACTTTTACTTCTTGAAACAAGTTAAACTGAACTTTTCCACTTTTGTACATATTGACTGTGAAGAAGTGGAGGTCGCGCCGTCATTGTCAGAAGACAGCAATATTTTTTTCTCTTTCCACTCAAAAAACTTTCCCTTCCGACTGCATGCAGCTATCGTCTTCGTCTATATTTTTGTTGAAGAAAAGTCGGCACATTTCACTTTTCCTTTTACTTTGCTCACTCAACATAATAATAAGAAAGTAATAATAATAATAATGCATTGCATTAGTTTCTTCTCAAGTATAAAAGAAATGGATGGCGATGTGATGAGCCCCTGATAACATAACGACGATGATTATATCTTCATGATGATAACGATAAAGCTGCTTAAAGGTGAAAGTAAACTTTGCCTCCTCCATTCTATTCTCAACTGAACTGAGCTGAACTTTACAAAAGGAGAGAACAGCGGAAGTCGCTCCACGCTTTTTTCAACTTGCTTGTGATATTTTTTTTCAAAAATAATAATGATGACGCTGCACAAACGGAGACGACACACTCAGCTCTCTCTCTCACACACGCACCAGTCTCTCTTTCTCATCTAAGGTCCTTTTTTATGATCGCCTTCTTTTGTCATTCGTCATTATGTCATCGAGCGACATCATTATTGTGGAGCAGTGAGAAAAGACGATTTTTTTCTCTTCTGTGACCTTTTTCTCTTGAATAGGTATCACTTAACATTTTTGTCGCATGCACCAGCCAGTTCCCTTGTGATGTGAAATGAATTGAAAGTAAAATGAGACGCTGCTCACTGCATTAGTGTTATTACATTAGTGGAGCACCGGAAGTCGCATTACATCGTCAACTTCACATTTTACAAGGAGATACAAAAAATATGTACATGTGTACATTAAAAAGGTATTGTATTGTGATTATGTCCATAAGAATAGGAAGAGGAGGTAAGTGCGACACTAAAAATTATTTCATAAAAAGGCCACGACTTCGTCATCATCATAATCATCGTCACTGCCACCGTCATCGTTTCATTGTTATTTATAATCATCATGAAATCATCACTTTTTGCATTGATCCCAATCTAATGGAAAGTGAGGTCGGAAGACATAAATTTGTGTTGCAGTACCCGACAAGAAAAAAACGATTCGCTGCTGGTGATCCAGCTTAATTTCACGTCTCACCTCATTTCACTTTTTCTTCCCTTTTTTCACTCAACTCACTCGTGTCAGATATAGAAGGCCAATGAAGTCGGCCAATGAAAATGATGACGGTAATAGTGAAAATGATGAAAACTGTGATGATCTGATGATCATGGAAAAAATCCAATTTCACATTTTCCTGTTCGTCCTTTCTTCCTGTGGAAGGCCTGGGTGCCACCCGCTGTGAAATGATACGTGTTTCCATTATATTTTCCCCGATAATCATTGAGAGAAGAGAATGAGAGGAACAAAGTCGACATGACGCAAGTTTTGCTGTATGCATATAATCATACTTTACGTAACAGTAATAATAATGTAGCTTGTATGTACATGCGAAGACATTGATTTGATCTGATCCGATTGGATCGTCTGGTAGTTGGTTTCGTAGGTTTTGTCCTTGTTTGTTTCATCTTGTGACATTGTCAAAGTCGTGCCTACGAAGCTGATGATGAGATTATGAAAATTGTCTCATTTCCATTCATTCATTCGTCAGTCATTCCAATTTCCAACTTTCAATTCATTTATCCTTTCTCTCTCTTCCTTTCCCTTTTTTTGCGGTTTCTCCTTTGCCAGAGTGGAAAAATTGTTTTTCTCGGGATTCTCCTCATTCAAACTGGCGGGAGCCGCTGCTCAGCTCACACACTTTACTAATAGTGAGTGAGTGTGGTGAGTTAGTGAATGCTTGAAACAAATAATCTACTTTATTTCATTTCATTTTATTTTACTTTATTGAGAAAAACCTAGAGACACAAAAAAATGTGTTGCTTTAATACTAGGTACATTGTCTACATTTACTGTATTAATCAAGGCTGCAGTATGTATGTATGTGCTTACAATGAGGAAATGTGTGTTGGTTGGTGAAAAACAAAAGTGTTTCACTTTTATTACCACACTAGATAAGTAAGTAGAGTTTTGTGTGTGGACAATAAAATGAATGCATTGCCATTGTTGTTTGTAATGTGGAACTTTTATTAGAAGACAAGAAGAGGAATTAGAGTGAAACCAGCTCATGTTTCTCCTCTCCTCTTATTTACAGTTGCTGGAGAAGTCGGAAAAAATCCATACCGTGGAGTAGTGTAGCATCATGGAAAAGAGCCGAGATAATATTTCATCGGATTAGAATAAATAACATGTTGCCCGTCGAGTCTTCTCCATCGTCCTATGTTCAGCTCGACCCGTCCTTCCATTATATTTTATTATATTTTTTCACTTCCAGCTCCACTTACAGTGTTGGTGGTGGATAGTCGGTATGCAATAGGGCTGCTACTAGAGCACATGAACATAATAATGGAATAATGCGGAGATGGATAAATTGACATGACTGGATTAAAATCCGTCCCGGACAAATCTATGACTGTCTATGGATTTCTTCTCTGCACTCTGCTTTTTCTATAAATGTTAGGTAATATTTTATTTTCTTCTCCACTTCTCCTGACAAAACACAAGATAACAACAAAAGCTGCTGCTGCTATGCTGCTGTTGCAAAAGACGAGTTGAGTTGAGTGAGTCAATAGGAAAAAGTTTGGTTGTTTTTGTGTGTGAGAGAGGGAAGTGAAGAGATGGAATTAATATTATTATGTAATGCGGTGTTTTTGGTCGTGGTCGCATCACTCATTTCATTTTCCTCTTTTTTTTGCGGGTTCTCTTCAACTTGAGGTTGGGCTTGAGTTTCGCCTAGAAAATTGCAATCAGATCACGATCATCAAGAGAGAAAAGAATGATGATGCTTTACTTCTGTTCTCTGTGCCTACTATGGAGTAGCTTTATTTTTCCATTCGGTTGGAGGTGGAAGGAAGGAAATGTGTAACATTTTCCCTTGCATTCGACTCATCCATTCATTCCCTCATTCATACATACACACAAAAGATGTGAATGCGATGCTTGCATCTGTGCCGAACAAAGTTTTCTCGCCAAACCAAGCCAATACATCAAAATCAGCAGATTTCTAGAGCAGAGCGAGCCTCAACTGAATCAAGTAAAATTATGTACATACTTACATAATATGAACATGAAAAAAGTTTCCCAGTTAGTTCCGTTCCAAGCAAGAAGCAGCTGATGCCGAATCTATGGTTTTGTGAACATCTCGACGATGATGAGTCGTCTCTATGAAAAATAAGCGTTTGTCTCTTTTTCCGCCTGTGACTGGAAAAGTGTGGGATTGCGAGAGATGATTCATACATAAATACATTGGATTGGATTGGAATGAGTGTGGATAAAAATGAGGGTTTTTTTGTAGCCACTCTCATTCTATCCTCATCTATCCCATCTCTTAGTTTAGTGCTTATCATAAATGTGGACACATAAAATTTGTACGCATGGGGTGATGTTGATACGATGTGAGTGAGAATATTATGCTCATTCACTCATTCACTCACTCATTCATTGGGAGAAAATATTATATAATATCATATCTCCAATCATCTCTGATTAGCTACGCTGGCTACAATGCTATTACTATGCTCTGCCAGAGAAAAGTTGCCGAGTGTAGCATTTTTTTAGAAAATAAAAAAATATCCCAACTTTAGCTTCGCCATACACCATTTGATTTTTTATTATAAAAAACTATAAAAGTATCTTCAGATGCAATTCTGAGTAATAATAATCATACGCATTTACGGATGAGTAGATAATAAAAACGACCAATAAAAATATGACATTCTGTTTCATTCTCTTTTCCACTCTCTCTCTTCGATTACTCATTCTGCGAGACAAGCAAAAAATTTCCCACTTCAATTCAAAACCCGAATTTTTATTTTCGCTCTCGTTCTGTCAAAAAATCGAATGAGCGAAGCGAGTGAAAACATTTTCTTTAGCGTACCATATCGAGGCCACCTACTTTTCACCTAAGTGCCTTTTTTCTTGCTCCCGAACATTTCGAAATGAAAAGGGAAAAACACTTAGAATGCTGCACGCTGCACTTTCCTTTCCTTTACCTTTCTTTTCTTCATATTTTCTTTTGTCGTGTCGTAATGATGATGACAATGATGGGAACATTGCCACTGGGAGCATATGGAAGCGAAGGTGAAAAAATATTCTTTATTATGATTATCATTCCTTTTCCTGATTTTTTGCTGATGGTGGTTGGCGATGATGATGATGATGATGCTTGTAAGTAAGCTAAGCTAAGCTGACTCAAGTCTTAAGTCTCAAGTGTGTGTGAGAGAGAGAGAGCAAAGAAAAAGCAACTGAATGGAAATGGTGGCTCACTGCGTGTGGTACATTTTTTTCATCCGTGGCACCCTGCTTTCCTGGTTGCTTTCTTTCCCAGTTGTCCCTCCAATATGTATCTAATTTATCATCATCATCAATAATAATAACGGTATAATATAATATTTTATTATTTACTAGATTACTTTAGATTCACGCTTCTTCTTCCTACGTTTCCTTTACTCGCAGTTTTCTTTCAGTCTCGCTCACTTGGCTCTGTTCACATTCGCACTGGGTGGCGATATTATATTAGTGTGTATTATTGTCACCAGGAAGTAGTCTTAGACTTGCCACTGCTACATACTACTGGTGGCACCTCCACGTCCATGTCCACATCCACATCCACCTCCGACTTCGACGTTGGAGGAAAACCAGCACCGGTGCTCTTTATGGGCTCATGCGTCCTCATTTCATTTCCACTCTCTTCTTTCTCCACTCACTCGAGAATTTTTTAACGAAAAAATCAATTCAGGAAGAGAAAAGGGAAAGGTCTTTTCTTTTTGCTTTGCTTTTGTGTCCGAGCGAAGATTGGTGGTATCCATCTCTGTTGATGCTCTTGTATTTTTCCCTTCTGATCAGCAGATAAAGAAAAATGAGAAATGAATGTTTGAAGTAGAGGAAAGAGCATCAAGACTATGACGATGACGACGCAGTACGTTGGTTTGCGGGTATGTTGGATTGAAGGGAGAAAATATGGTTTGAGTAGAGGTTACGATGCTATGTTCGAGTTAGGCTTCAGCATTATATTTTTTGGGAGAAAATTTGGTGAAGGAGGCAACCCGTCAACGCAACACATTTATCATGACGAAAATAGACAGCGACCTCGAAAAATAAAAAGAACAATCAACGAGAATGAGATTTGATGAGATGAGATGAAAATAAGTAATGCGTCAGACGAGAAAGAAAAGAGTTGGATAATTTCGGGTCTGGCCTGGCTCGAATGGATTGGAGAATGTTTATTTATATACGTACTTCGTTTCCCCTTGAAAAATAAAATGGGACGGAAAAGCAAAATGAGTCGAGAATACTGGGAGATGAATAAATATGGATAGTGAAGGAGTCAAGTCATTTCATTCTTTGAAAGTCATTATAAAGCATTAAAAATATTTCTCGAGACAAAAAATGATTTGTTTTCTAGTTTAGATTGTCTGCTGTGCCATGCTATGATAACTACTGCGTTTTTAAACCGTCCCCATTTCGCTTTTACTGGAGCAAGGAGAAAGTTAGTCGTTTTTAAATTGGTGGGGATATTTTTTGCTTTTAAAAACGGGATTTTGATGGGCATAAAAACGCTTATATTTTTTTTATCGCGATCTGATGCAAACAGTTTGATGTGAAGTGATGCAATCGCGGAACAAGAAAGCAACGAATTATTAAAACGCAACATGTTCATTTCATGGTTGGCCACGTAACCATGAAATCGACTCCTTTCTCCTCGTCTCGCTCTTTCCTTTTCCTTCAGACTGGAAACAAAATCTTTTCCTTAAAAAATATGACCATTTTTATGTTTGGATGGAAAATGCGAATAGTACAAATAGCCCAAAAACAGACAACAACAACAACAGAAATAATGTGACAATAAAAAGGATTTTTTTAGTTTTATCTTTATCTGGAGCAAAAATCTCATCAATCTTGCTTCACAATCATAATGATAAAGAAAGACAAATGCCCATATTCCCTCCCTCAATCTTTCCAGTGAGGAGAGAAAAGAAACGAGAACGAGACCCTCCATTTCATGATGAGTCGAGATGACAATTCCCTCCATCCCTCCAAAACTAAAATTTCTTCACTCACTGGCTGACTGCGTGAGCGATATTTATGTGCGTTGTCTCTTTCTCTGTGGACGAAAATGTGAATGAAAGTGGAAAATTGGAACACTTGAAAATTAATGGAGACAGAGTGTTCCTTAACTAGCTGCAATGCAACGCACTAAACAGCGCGTTAAACTTTCATTTCTTTGTGTGTGTAAGGATAATCATAATGGGAATGGCTCAGAGGAGCGGAGGTCACTCCAGTTCCAATCCCACTTAAATATCACATCCTGACTTGACTCCAGCAGATGATAATTTCTGGAACATCAACACAACTGAGTGACTGCAGTGGGCTGAAAATTCGCTTTCTCGTGTCTTTTGTTGTCCGAATATGAAATAATGAGAGAAAGGAAAAGGAAAGGAGAACAAAGAGAAGTGAACGGTCCCGGCCACGCCTTCTTTTCACCCACTCTTCCTTTTCGTTCTCACTTTCTTTAAGGCTAAGCCGCCTTCTTTTCCTTTCTCAGAATTTGTTTTTTCTCCAGAATTTCTCATCTCCCTTCGTTGCCAGTAAGAGAAACAGAGTTAGCGGAATTAAGATAAACATAGAAAAATATTTTCTTTCCCGTTTCTGTTGCTCTTTCTTCTTCGTTGGTGTTGCCTTGTGTAGTTGTTTTTAGACCCAAGGTTCCGGTCCCGCTTGCTGCTGGACAAGAAAGTCAACTGCTGAAGAAACTCGAGAGGAAAGAAAATACGTGCAGAGGAGTAGCGTGAGTTGTAGTAGCATGAGGAAAATGCGGAGGCGGAGGTGGCTCAAGGATAAAATAAAACACTGTAGAGTTTCAGCTTCGTTTCTTAACGTTATGATGTGATCAACTCTGAAAAATTTCACGTTCTTCCTTTCTCTCTCTGAAGCAAAGTCAACTTTAACTCGACTCCATAAATATTCTCCACTCTTACTTTGCCCTTCCTGTTGGAGAAAGGGGAAAAAAATATAAACATGATTCTAACGAGGAGAGAATGAGAAAGCGGAGAAAGTCGAAAGAGAAGCAGTCTTATTACAACACATTTGACTTACACTGACCTCGTCATCAAAAGGAATGTTTTTTTAAACCGCCATAAAGAGAAGGGCTGTTTTGCTTTCTCCAGCTCATTCATCTGATGTGATGTTCCATTACTTACTCGCATACCTACCACAGATACCTATTATGCTGGTAGATTGTCCAGTTTGTCTTGTGCCCTGTTCCTCTGCTAGGAAGAAAAAAGTAATAATAGCACTTCATTTCATTCCGTTCCTCCTCTGGTAGAGGCAGATGGTGAAAGTAATGATAATAATGAGGAGGCGGATCCCTATAAAAGGTTTCGATTGTGAAACCATTTTCACCGACAAATATCCAGGCCAATATTAACTACATACATACATTGTATATGTATAACTAACAGACTTTGTTCTCCGGGAATTTTTTCTCCAGGATACCCACTACATAAGTATTATATTATATTGTTATGTTCTACTGGTTTTCTGCTGTTCCTGATCGACTTGAGCTGAGCCGAGTTGAGTTCAGCTCGTTTTTTTTCTCTACAGAGAAAGAAAAAAAGAAAAACGAGACTAGACTCTTGCTCTCTACTCCTCCACTTTTACTTACTCGCCGCTCCTGGAGAAAAAAAAATGGAGGAAGAATGGGACGAGCGTGGAATATTGAGGTGGCTCTGGAATATACAGGAATTGCATGCGCTGCATGAGAAATGATGATGATAGCTTTTCCTTTCTCTTTGCTTAACTCTAACTCAAACTCAACTAAAGTTACGTAAGGTAGCTAAAAATTCCGGGGAAGAAAGTGAGGAGTGGAAAGAATGAATACCTTTGCTGAAAAAAGGATGGCGATGATCATGAAACAGGCAGGCAGGCAGTGAACGGCGACGATGATGACGATGATGATGGGAAATGCAAGCAAAAAAAGTATTATTTTCTTTGCCGAGAAAAAAGGGAAAGTGGGCCAGTTGTGCGTGGATTGTGTACATATATTTGTATGCCTGCATGCCTCGTGGTGTGGTGGTTGTTGATGGTGATGGCGCTCAGTCACTGGAGAAAGCGAACTAACGCCTCTTCTTTACTCTCCAAGGTATTTCCTCATACACTTCGTCCAGTCATCCGGAATATCCTTTCTTTTCTCCAGCTCAGTCTCCATCTGCAGTTTTGTATTCTCCCCTTTCACCACTTGTCGATGATGTGGATGTGGACGTCGATATGGGGAATAAAATGGAAAAATTGAGAGGAGGAGGAAAGAAGGACGCAGTTCACTCACATCATTTCCTTTCTAGTTTGATTTGGCAGTCAGAATAACATTTTTCTCTCCAGAGTCCTTTCTGCCTCCAGTTCAATCGGCGATCGAGTTCAGCCGTCTATATTTTGTGGACTGTGTGTGTCTGAAAAATATATATAATCATCATAACAATAATAATCACAAGGCAGAGCACACAACGCGGCCAAAAATTTCACATTCTTCTCCTCTTCGCTCTTTTCCCCTCCTCGTGCCTTTCATTCTTTATTTTCTTTGAGATGAGAAGACGCGACCGAGCTCATCCTCAAGGAGAAAATGAGACTCACTTTACTTTGCCCTGTTATCATTTTTTTCTCCTGGTGGATCATTTTATCTTCTTGATGATAAGCAAAGCACAATGATCGTCGTCGTCGCCGTCATCGCTTTCTCCGACATCACAAACACAATGCGACATTCCTCGATGCCTGCTTTACTGACTGAGTGAGTGACTCACTCACTGGATTCATTTTAGAATCAGGTCAGGTCATGTCAAGTGAAGTTCGTGAGCGGGGCAGACAAGAGCAGCTGGAAATTAAAGTGGGAGACTGAACAAAAAGAGCCGCCTTTAATTTCACCTTCATTTCAGCCGCTTGACATGCCTTGACTTGTGACATGACACATGAACATGATAAGTTGCCAGAGCACAGTAATCAGTCTCTTCAGTCTTGATGATCACAAACCAAACCATGCATGCGGAATTAAAATAAAATGAGATGAAACGAAAATAAAATGGGAGCAGGAGAAAATTCGCATGTGTGAACTGAACAATAAAGTAGCTTCATTTAACTCAACCTTCTAAATATGCACATATGTAACGCCACTGACTGCCTCGGTGCGAGTAAAACGGAGCTAGTATGTAATTACAATCACAAATCTTGATACGTATTTTATTTTCATCTATCGTCATTTTCATCTCTCTTTTCTCCACTACGCAGAGAATTTCTGTTGAATAGGAGCGAAAAAAGAAAAATTTGAAACGAAGCGAAATGCTTTTTGGAGGTAGACAGAGTAGAGCAAGGAAGGCAGCTCATTAAGGAGAAAACGGCGCTTTTGTAGTTTGTCACTCACTTTGTGTGTACTTTTGTACATTACCTCGACGACTCACTCACATTTTCTATTTTTTCCATTGAAGCGAACGAAACGAGACGAGTAGTGATGAAGTAAGCATTTAAAGTGAGAATTTTGTGTGCAATGCAGAACCAGCTTCAGCTCCGCTCCAGAGAAGAATGGATCTTTGCCGTTGTCACTGTCATTGTCATCGTTGAAAAAGTGTGATTGCCATCGCCATTACGAGTCATTAGTTAGTTGATGCGACCTCTCGCCTTCATTGTAAGTAAGTACACACACAAACTCGGAGTGTGCACACACATTACGATTTACCATTACCTCGTATTATTCATACGTATAATATACAAGTGTGAGTGTAATAAAGCCTTAATTTACATTTGCTTCATGTTCACGGCAAAAATTAGACTGAGCAGGTTTAAAATGAGAAGATGAGACATGAAGAAGTCAAAGAAGTGAACTCTTATTTTTGCATATCTCATCATCGCATCACATCACAACACAGGCATCGTCAACGTCATCCTCGACATCACAAGGAGATTCGAAAGTAGTAAGTGTAAGTGTACGAAGACACTAAAAAAATGGTGCAGTGCAAATAAAAAAGGAAGGAGAAGCGCCACATCACATGGCTCTGATCTTCTTTCCCAGAACCAAGATTGAAACTGAGTGACTCTGGCTGAGTTGAGTAGAGTGAGTGAGTGAATGAATGAACGAGCAAAAATTGTGTTTCACTCTTTGCATTCATAAAAAAGAAAATGAAAGAAAAGAAAGTCAACTAAAGGAAAGTGAAGATGAGATGAGATGAACTTTTTCACGTTTTTCCTACATATCTTACCAACCAGCACCAACTTCATCTTTCTTCTAGTGTACCCTTTCCTATTAATTTTCTCCGTCCCTTTTTATTTTATTTTATTCATTTCACTTTTTCTCCTTGGAATTATTTTTTTTGGGTCCACAACTCCAGTTCCAGTGGCAGTCACTTTTGTTGTTAGGTTTCGTAACACAGACACATCATCAGTGTTACGTAACATAACAACAAAACACAAACTATTTAAAAATCCTATTTTGTCTACACACCAGCAGCAGCAGCAGTTATTTACATACGTACAAGAAATTCTGTCTCTTTTCTTCCTTTGTAGCGTTGTGTGCCTTTCAGATGTTTTGTGCGATATTTTATTATTTTTCCTTTTCCTCCACTCTTCTCTTCTCACTCGGGGTAATAATTGATCGTGACAGTGTCACATAGAAAATTACCATATATATTTATACCATTTCCATTTTGCAGAGACCCCGTCTCCAGAGTCCTCTGATATCTTCTCTTATGGTCCTCTCCATCCAGTCAGTAGCCTTGCCATGACTTTCCAGTTATTACGGGAACTCTGTGCATTCAACTTCAACTTCAACTCCAATTCACTCACTCACTCACTCCGTAGTAATATATTATAGTCTGTGTATCATGATCGTGAATCGTGATCATCATTTCATTTCTGCCTTACTAATCGTCATTTGCAATCAACATTGGCCATTATTGCTTTTTCCTTGTTTTCTCTCGCCACTTTCCGCTTTATGGAGCAACAGACAGACGTAGATTGTAGTAGTCTGTGGCCATATAAAAAGCGTCATTGAATATCGCGATCATTTTTGAACAAAACATGTTTTTCCTTCACTCTCACTCTCCCACATCACATCATCATTACAGAAGCTCCCTGGCTTCATTTTCCCGTTTCTCTGCCTGTATCTGACTCTGATGCGTGATGTGATGATGAGCATTATTCTGATTCCCTTTAATTATCTTTTGTGTTTTGGCCTCTGTATAATTTAAGTAAGCAAGGGACAGGTTTCCTCCTGCTTCTGCAATTGCTCAGATAAAAAATATGTTTCTAGTTACTCATTATTTTGTAACATATTTGTAAAATGCATGAAGCCAAAGGGAACCTCCCACACGGACCAAAAATCCAGACCAGATCAAAACAAATTTAGTCTTTCGCGTCAATTCAGTGAGAGTTTTGAAGTGATTTTTTTAGATTTCTGGGATCGGGATTGTGCGTGTGTAATTATCTTAGCTGACATGACTATCATCATTATTATGTAAATACATGTGCATTGTAAGTTGTGAGGAGAAGAGAGCAGAGGAAAATGAAATGGTCCATTTTAATTAGTACGACAAGTACAAAAGTAAACCTGAAAGTCAGTGGCAAAACTAAAAAGCCGTAGTAATTTAGGTTAGGTAGGTAATAATGAAGTGTGTACTTAAAATAAAACAAGCCAAATCTTTAGACCTAGGCCTTTTTGTCCAGGAAAAGGAAAATTGAAGCAAAGGCAAAGTTAAGTAGACGAGTTTCTAATTAATTCTCCATACACATGTACCTACTAAATACTTTATGTTGAAACAAAAAAATGTTTTAGTCTTTTCGTGACTTTCGCTGTTCTGTTGCCAATATAATTGCTATTGCTCATTATTTGCAGTTATTAGTAACTGTTCGTTACCAGCCTACAAAGTACAAACATGACATGTCATGTCATGAATCACTCAATAAAACGTAAATACAATAATAAAAATGTAGCAATTTTTAAGGACGGGCCGACGCTCCTCTCCTCTTCAAAACAACAGCTCACTTTTTATTTCCATCGAGCTGTTTTCTGAGTGCTTGACTTATTTGTACTACTTCACTTCCTTAATACTTTCAGTTTCATGTTTACAAGAGAGACAGGCAGTAGGCTGGCTGGGAAGCACCATTTCATTATAATATTATTGCAGAGGTTCGCTACCACCGCTTCAATTCATTTATTCTTAGTTTTTGCCGAGCGGAGCGAAAATGTTGAATTACAACTTGGAATATGTACAAGCAACATATTATTTTTTGTCCACTGTAACATAGAGAAGAGGTACATAGGTTTATTATAGAAAGTACAAAGGAGGAGGAGGTCACAAGGCACGTGTTGCGTGTGTCATGCAGCCATCCATTCATGCAAAAGTAAACAGTGGAGAAATCCAAATTCATTGACGACTCTCTCACTTTAAAAGCGAATAAATGTTAAACTGATACAAAGTACAATGCAGCAACATGGAAATCAGGGCAGGCACAAAACACGAAATAAGTATCTATCTCCATACATAACACAGCATGGTAATAACGGACACAATTTTATATTATTAAAAGTATTTATTATTATTATTGCTCCTATTATTTTTCATTCATTTTATCTCCTCATGTTCCATTCTAACGATGAATGAATCCGATTACTTATTATTTTCCTAATAAATTTTTGTCCCTTTGCCTTTGCATCCATCAATGGGCCAAAAAAGTTACAAATTCGTTTCGGCCTTAGTACACAACTTCAGTTAGTTGGGGAAACGCAGGGAAGGACAAGATAAGGCTGCTGCTGATATTTATGCATTACAAAGGCCGGCGAATCAAATATATTTTGTATGCAATGGGAAAACGAAGGGGGCGAGAGAAAATGAAGCAGCAGCAGGATAGCGGCTGCGGTGGTAGCAGTGGAAGCAACTGAAGAAAAAGAAGCGGCCGCAAACAAACGAAGGAAGGAGCGGAAGGGGGAAGCGAAGTTATTAGTAGTACAAGCAGAATCTCATGTTTCACAAAAAATGGATACATGAAAAAAAGGTTGAGTGAAGTAAGACTCAGTCAGATAAAAGTTGACATGACAGACCCACACAGAGAGAGAGGCACAGGATTTTTATTACTTCTTTTTTCAGGAAACTAATGGCCCTCCTCATTATTATTAATACATGAATTGTGATGATGATGCACACACACAGACACGACGTACACAAATTTTTTCCGACTTCCACTTCCCTCCACTCAGTGACATGCAAAATGCAAAGTTAAAACGTTTGACATTATTTTTTCGTCGTTTGTTCCATTGATCGTTGGTTGCCGTCATGTGTCAACCTTTTTCCCTTGTCTGTTCATTAAGCATGGGCGTGCCTCCGCTGAAATTGTCATCGATGGAATGATGATCGCACTAGACTAGAGAAGTGCACGGCTTTTCTCGTTGTTCTTTTCATTTTCCAGTCGCAACAAACAGCCTGCTCCAGACTTGCAGGGTGTATTTAATAGTGGAATAATGGTGGGATAATTAGAGGAAAAAGAGAACACAGAGGAAAAAACCTGTGATCACTCAGTCACTCACTCACTCACCGTCGCAGTCTGGCTTATCGAGGGGTGATATATGATCCAATGAAATGATGGCTGCTCTTCTTGCTCTTTATGTGATTGCGATTGTGCTCCTGCTCTTCATGTTCTATCAAATGTTTTTAATGCTCATCCCGAAATCTCCGCTTTTTTCATGCTTCGTTCGCACTTTTAGTGATCGTCATCAAGTCGTCAACAACACCATTAAAAACGGTAGTCGTCATCAACCTACCGCTTCTCTTCCCTTAACATCACATCACTTTCACTGCGTTTCGGTGCGTTCATCTAACTCCTGGCGTGTGTCTGCCTCGCTTTTCATTTCATTGCAGTGGATGTCGAATCACTGCTTTTGCTTGCATCGTCATTTGCCTTCTTTGCTCATCCATCATAATTCGAATCCAATGTTACTTTTGCTTTTACCCGTCCTTGTAGGAGAGAACAGGAAAAGTTGCTAATGAAACACCGGGTAATGTCGTGATCGTAATGTGACAAAAGTCGATAATAATAATAATCGACAATATTATTTTTATCATGCTATGCTACAATGCCTCGCAGACATTCGGCTCGACTCTTGATTTTCGTGCGGAGCCAGCAGAAATGTGTAATTAAATCTGAAAAATGTCACCAACCAAAAATCTAGCAAACGCACAAAAAAAGGCGAGACTGTTCAATGTATATACATATAATGCCATTATATCTTTATTACCTAATATTATTACCTGGTTTTGGGAAAATGATTTAAAAATTGAAGACCATGAACGGAAGTACCGATTCCACATACTAGTGTATGTAGGTAGCTTCAGATGTTCGTAAAAGTGATTGTGTAAGCTTTTACAATCATCACCACAATCAGCCTCATCACATACATTCGACTTGCACACATGAGCTGAAGGAAAAACTTTCACTCGTTTTTGACCACTTCAGCACATTTATTTTTTACTTTCTCCCTTCTTCCACTGTGCATGGAGAAAATAAAGAAGTGCAACTTTGACTTCTTCTTTTTCCTCCTCTCCCTCCGTCGTTGCGTTGCGTTCCGCATTTTTTCCCTCGTTTCTCGCGTTTTTGTTGGTTGGAGAAAAAAAATTGCTGAGACTGTGAAAATGTGACTAGAACAAGGAAAAAGCAGTAAAAAAATAATGTTCGTGATGTAATGTGATCATGACTACAAAAAATCTTGGAGGCGTACAGATATAGGTAATGTATATATACAATATTTTTATTTTCAATACTCAAAATTCTTTTCTATCGGAGATGTTGATGCTGTAACAGAAATGTTTCACTTCTCGGACACTCCTCGCTCTCGATCCGATCTTGAAGAGTTTTTGCCCAGTGTATGGATGTATGTATGTTATGTATTAAGTTACACAAGTTATAAATATTTTTGACAGGGCACTGGCAAAGGTTTCACTTCAATCTTTAGTTCTGTAACGAACCAAGTGAACTCTCCGTGAGTGACTGAGGACTGATTTCAGTTAGTAAAGTGAACGAGCCACCCACAAACGAAAAAAACTGGTACGTGTAAAAACGAACGCACTGGGTATTCGTTTCGAAGAAGAGAAGAAGAAAAGTGACGAAGGCACGAGCAAAATTTTTTCTTCATTTTTTCTATGAATTCAGTGACGCATGCAAAAAACAGGGGAAAATCAAAATCAAATAAAGGCTGAGTTGACGAACGAGCGAATGACAAAGTAGAAGAAGAAGACAAAAAGATAGAAAGACGGGAAAAGTTAGGCCAGTCAGCAAAAATTATTCAGTTCACTTTTTTACGTGTGTGTGTATTGAACTGATGTACTACTATCAAACATTTTCTCTTGTTTTTGTTCTGACTTTTTTCTTGTCTTTGGAAGCCAGACTCAGAGTAAGTTAAAGGCTTTGCAGGCAATGTGAGGCATTGTCCTCAGCGAAAACTTTTTCCAGTATTTAGTTTTTACTTTTAGTTTGCCTGCGTAGGAGGAAAAGGGAGCTGACGAGTAAGGGAAAAACTAAACTTGGCCACATGATCATCATGATCATCATTAGAAAGTGTCTGTCACGCTAATCATGTGTCAGCACGACATGACTCAAGATACAAGTTAAGAACGAATTGAGTGAATGAAGAAAAAAGGGAATGAGAAACACCAAAAATATCCATAAATAAAAAAGTAAAAGCAGGAGAGGAGGCAATATATTTTGTACTAATCAATGAACTATCCAAACTGCTTTTCTCGCTCTTTCTCCACGTGCGCTACGTTGGCCTTCTTTTAACATTACTCGATTATTTTTAGACTTTCGTACCCTGTAGCTTTAACGGTAACAAAAACAATAACGCAGTCGTTTGAAAAGACAAATGTCAGTTATACTCAAAAGAAAAATGAAAATAGACGCTGCAAAGTAAGCATGAAAAATTTGAGGTGTGCAGGCACCGTGTGCAAATCAATCTCCACCTACAACATTTTTGTCTTCCTTTTAACCATTAAAAATTCGATGTTATTCAAAAACGGTTCATTTGGATTATTAAAGCCTTTTCTTCATTATTAGTCACACTGGTTTTGTTTTGCGTCATGGAAAAAATGCTTAGGGCTTTGGTTATTATTAGGATTTTTTATTTGTTTGTATTTTACTCAATGAATCTATTCGAGTGGGCGGGGAAGTTTGATAAGTGTAGTCTGTCTGATTCAAGGATTTTTAAATTAGTTGCCTCGGGTCTGGGACAACTTTGATTTCCTTTGAGTCTACTTTTTCACAACTTCCTCGCTTTGTTTGTTTGCTCAACCTCGCCATATTTGAATCGTCTGAGTCTGGGTCAGGCCATGGGTGTAATACGGAGAAAAAGAAAAGTTGAAGGACACTGAAATGAAATATGAGCAAAATGTTATAGTGAGAAGGTTTAGGTGAACGGAAACTCCGCTCAGTCACAGACTGATTATTTAAATGCAATGAAGTGTACTACTTTCAACCTTACGTAGGCTTAAGAATAGTTGTTTAAATCTTCAAAAACAAAATGCACAAAAGGTAATTCCCACGTACTCCCATGCACAGTACAAATATTGGCAAAATTTAAATGATAGTATTAAAATCCCACTGATTGCGCAATTCAGATGTCTGGTGTTTGAAAAGAAAAGTTGTAGGTTTTTGTTTTGTAGCGTAGGCACTTTGAACAAAATTTGCTGTCCACGCATGTTTCCACAGACAGACAAAATTAGACCGACGAACCTTTCTAATATAAGGTAAATTTGTATGTTAAATATGTTAGGTATTGCGACATTTGCAAATAAGCTTAACATTTATCCTTTGACGTCGTACCTAACTACGCCTAGGTATCTTGTTAAATAAAATAAACACAATATTATGGAAAAGTATGGCGTGGTAAGAGCAACTAAGATGATTTTGTGGAGGTAGAAGTGAAATTCTTACTTACCCAGGTGTATTGAGAACTGAGAAGTTTCGTTTTGAATTGGACGAGAAAAGAAAAATATTTTTGCTAGGGCGGTGATACAAGATAGCGCAACCCACGATTATAAAATATAGGTTTACCAAAGGTTATTGGGAATTTGTAGCATTTTTGTTATTTGGTACTCGTATTGGTAAGGTGAAATTTGGTCAGGATATTTTTTCCTCTGGATTCTTTCATAATATTTTTGTGTTTATTTTTGCTCAAGTAGGAATAAGGTTCGTTGCTTTTCTTGTCGGTCATAGGGAACTCTATAAAAATGTGAGTAAGTGGCACATTGCAAAGAAGGGAGGAGCGGAAGAGAAGGAGAGAAGAAAAGAAGTGGAGATAGAGATGAGTGATAAAAAATCGATTTGTCCCCCATCATCGCCACCAAATAGATTCTTTTCTCTGCTCGATTTTTTCTTTCTTCTTTTTCCCTCGTGTACTCAACTCAAGTCAGCCAAACCAAACGAAGCCAAAGCTAAGGCTAAAAACTACAGCTAAACTAAACTAAAAAAACTGAGCTTCGGCATCGTTACTGCTACTACTAGAATAGAGGTTTGGTGTAAATAAGTGGAGTCAGTCGATATCCCAATTCTCACCAACTCAACTCCAATGAACTAAACTGAACCAAAGCCGAATGCATTTAGGTACATTTATATGTTACTTACTTAAATACATAGGAACATTCAATGTGTACAAGAGGCCGCTGGAAGCTTTGCTTTCCTACAGGAAGAATATGAAAAAGAGAAAACGAGAAAGTAAAAGAAAACAAGTTTTTTCAAAATCCTTGAGAACAGCCTATATCTAAGAATGTAAACATTCAGGCTGAGTTTCTATGGTATTAAGTATGTGTCTATTTTATATTGGTACTTATCATCAGTTGATAATAGGCATGGTTGTGTTGTGTGTCTCTTTTTCGTGTGTTTAGTTTAGTTTAGCTACGATGTTTGCAAGTTTTTTTTTGACTGTGTCTTCTTGCTACTACTATTCTAACACTACTGCTAATAATGACACGAAGAGACGAGCAGGATCACAGAGTGGATATTTCTATTGGCTTCTTTCTGTCCTTTTCCTCTGCCTTCTCCAAGTTTAGTGAGTTTTTTAAAGGTTACACTTCGTACACAGTAAAATGGGAATGTTTCAACTGGAGTGTGAAGGAACCCAACTAAATTCATCTGCTCACAAGGCAACTTTCTCTTTGAGAGAGACTTACTTGAGTCGAGTTGAGATTCGTTTGGTTAGTTGAGTTTAGTTGAGTTTAAGGAAGATCTAAAGAAGAGTTGGGCGCATGGTGTTGTACGTAGATGGTTAAGGAGATAAAGGGAAAAGATATAGAAGAAAACGTGCTCGTTGCAACATTGCATTCTCACGTGAATACTTAAAGAGTGTGTCTGTGCTCACTGAGGCGACCGCACACATAACGGCACTGTGTGAACCGTTGAACCCACACAACACTCGAGACAGGCTTTGCACAAGACAAGAGTGACTGGAGAGCGGCTCAAATGGAGACAATATTTTTTGGCAGCTTTCTCCCTTCCTCGCTCTGCCCCTTCTCCCTTTCTCCGAAAAGATAGGAGAAAGTACGGAGTAGTGGTAGTAAATAGCACATACATTTATTACTTACAGTAGTACAGAGTACCACAAGGCTTAACTTACACTCGATGTCAGTCAGGTCGATATCCTCGTACATGCCTACATTTTACTTATTTTATATTGTTATTATGTGAAATGTATATTTTCTGGAGCATTGTGCGTGTCGGTGGCAGAAGAGCAAAGAGTGAGAGCGAGAGAGAAAATATATTATAGGAAAAGCAGCCAGTTTTCGGAGCCATTTTTTCTCCAACCTCTCTCACTCTGTTCTTTGCTCCTGCTGCTTTTCGCTTTTACTCCAACAGCTCCTCCATGCTGTTGCCATTGCCCTCCGACATTTTTTTGCACTATTTATTTAAATGTTTATATTATACTATATCAAGTATTTCTTGTGTGAGTAATACAAAGTTATTTCTCTGTTATGTTGAATGGGAAATACATTTTTTCTGGTTTATCGATCAGCTGCTCCAGTGAAACTGAATATCGCTCCTTTTATCCTCGCTCTTTCTGTTTGCATTTGTTTTTTTATTTCGGTTTCGATTTGGATTTGGGTTGCACTAGAAAAAAATAGTTTTTTTTTCTCCGAAAGTTGATATCCTTGTTTATCATAGATACATTTTATTATTTGCTACGCATTTTCCTGGAATTCATACATTACAAAGTTTTTTGTTCGCCGTACCATTTTAGTTATTGTTGGATTGTTTGAGAGGAAGATAGAAATTAGGAAGGGTTTGTGATTGGAATAAACTTTTTTTTTCATGGAAGGACACAAATTACAATTTTCACTTGTGTTTATCAAGATGCAATGAAATACTGGAAAGCGACAGCACAATAGAATAATCTTCTTATTACATAAATATTTTGGATGAAACGATATCAAGGATAAAAAATCTAGGAGAGAAAAATGGGAAAACGAAAGATTGAGAAAGAAAATGTAAAAGATGTTGAATAGGGAAAAGGAGTGAATTGGACATGACAAGGAGAAAATGGAGCAGAGAACATGAAAAATAAGATAAACGAACGTAGCACAGATAAAGCAATTTTTTCTCAACTCGCTTCATTTTCATCCTTCCAGTTCTAATGTACATATGCCATACACTATTTTAGTTGGTTATGTTTTTAAGAAGAAAAAATGCACGATCAACAACAACCAGCAACAACAACAAAAAGTTGTTTCGAGTAAAAAATATTTTTACCCTTTCAATATTATCATATCATAATATAGATTTTTATCAGAGGAAAAAAAACTCGGCTAATATATTTCCAGTCAGGGGATGAGAAAGAAATATATTTTATTCGTCACGAAAGTGGAAAAGAAATATTTTGTCTTCATAATATTTATCTATCGCTTTCTTTTCCCATTCTCCATTCTTTCTTTCTCTTTGGTTTGCTGCTCCAGAAAAATTGTGTTGCGATAGAATCTCCTCCTCTCTTTTAACATGGGGAAAAATATGATGGTTATTACCATTTGCCACTGCTCCACTCACTCCACTCTTCTTCTTTATCCGTGATAACCGAAAAGCAAAATGCCGCCGTGAAGAAGAGAAAAGACAATATAGAAGATGAAGAAGATCACGCAGAAGACAGTTATTTATTGGCGATGGTGATTTTTTGAAGTGAGTGAGAAGAGAGGCAGTGGCAGATTGCCTTCTTCTGCTTTCTCCTCCTTCCCCATATTTTTTTCTGAGAAAGAAAATCTTTTTTCTTTTACTCTGGTCTGGATTGGTTTTACTTTGGTTGGTTGACGTTTCGGCCTCCTTCCTTCTTTTTGCCTTGCCTTTAATGAATTTTATCGATTTTACCCTGCAGCCATTTAGTCAGCCGTATCGAGCCATCCAAGATATTCTGCCGCTCCTCTTCGTTTTCTTCTTATCCTTTTTTAAAAAATCTTCCGTTAGTTTAGTCCATTGCTTCCAAAGATAGCTTAACTTCCTATTTTTTGCTGCTGGAGAAATTGCCTCCGAAATATGTGTACGATAATAATAATAGTAATAATAATAATCTTTCCATACCATCATATCATTCTCATCACCATCAGTTTCAGATCACATCAGAACGTAATACCATCGGCACACATAACTCTTGACTTATCCCCGACTCCCTGACTAACTCGGCTTTACTTAGCCTGATCCTCTGATGTAATATTTTCTTTTGTTGACTTTCACAATACTCGAATTTGGAAGTCTTGGGAAAGTGAAAGTGAATTAGTCAAGGGTTGGTCGGCTGGATCGAAGGAAAACATTATAAGAAGAGAGATAAGCCTTTCATGCTCAGAGACATAGGAATAAACCGTCTCGGGTTTTTTGGATGAGCTAGAAAATGAGATAAGAAGTTGAGCTGGAGCGAAAAAAATCTGGTCTCATAATATGTGAACTGGTCAAACATGTAAAACACGAACCTTACCAATATCAACTAGCTATACGTAGTATTATTATTCTCTTATCCAATTTTATCGATCACCTCAAATTTCTACTTTCAAAAGAAAAGTCAGTTACATGCAGCAATATTTTTTTCTTCTTAACAAAAAAAATATTTTCATGCTTCCAATTATTCTATCTCTTTTCAAAAGGCCGGTGTCCTTTTCAATGCCGTCTTTTATTCAAGAATTGAGTGGGTGAGAGAACGAAAAGGGAACACGACAGCAGCTTTCTTTTTGTCCTTTCAAAGATTACATTTTTCTTTTCTCCAAGAAGAAAAATATATTTTTTTGCTTCAAAAATGCAAAAGCAATTTCATTTCGTACCTTTAAAAAATTGGAGAAGAAAAAAAAGTTTTCTTGTGTCGTGTCGACCGACCGACGGTCATCATTCATCATCGTCATCTTCAACTTCACATGCATCGCTCGGTTATCGTGACGATGAATCATCACTTCATGAAAAAAGGAAAGCAACACAATGAGAAAACCTGTGTACATTGTATCGTTGAAGGTACATTGTGTACACACCACATTTCCAGCTGCTGCTTTCACTTTACTTACTTTTTTAAGTTGACTTGCAAAAAAAAATTTTTCGTGGCAATTCATTTTTTCTCCGGTGTTCACTTGTATATTTTAGTTTTGTTACGTTTTGGACGCTGCTGGTGAAAAGAAAGTGGAGCAATTTTTGCTTCATAATCGTGGAAAATAAATACAGAGTGTTGAGCTTCAGACAATGTTGAACCACGCAGCAGCTGTATTTTCCTTTCTACTATTTTTTCCGAGAAATGGCAAAGGAGCATCGATAACGATTTACGAATTTTGCAGTGTGTCACTTTATGATTAGTATGGCGCAATTATGGTCGATACTTTGAGTGGGTAATAATGTCATAAATTAAAAATCCGATTGAGATTGAGTGGAGCGGAAAAGGGCAATTCGCTGACGATGAAGATGATAAACTAGGAGAAAACGAGACAGAAAGCAAACGCTTAAGCCGTGTCAGCATTATTCATGTGTTTGTCTTTGTCTCACTTTTATTTGCTTTTTCGTCTAATTGCCTATCCAAGTGGACGCATCGGTAATAGCAATATTTATTGTAATGAGAAAGGAAAGCAGAAAACAAAACGGGAAAGTACAATCTATTCATTGTGAAGTCATTTTGAAACCAATAATTTTCTTTTTGGTTACTCACCTTTTCAACTTTCTCTGTCTCATGTCCTGGAATGTGTTTAGGTACCTCTATCTATGTATAAATGCTGACTGAGTAAGTTTGACTGTGGTTTGTGCGCTAGAAAGAGTGAAATGAAAGAAAAAGTATTTTTTGCAACGGCCGCATATTTTTTCGGAGTTTTATTGTTTTTGCAAAATTAACGATTTCTCTGCCTTTTTTGCCCTGGTCAGCTAAAATTGGAGCTAGGGCTTACTTCGCATTGGACAGTATTTTTTTAGGGTTTACAAAAAAAGGAGAGAAAAATGTGTTGTGTGAGAGGAAATGTGTGCCCTGCGTTCAGATCCGAAATTCGTGTCACTGCTAATGTACATATGTGGAAAAAGCAAAGGAAAAGCAGTTCCCTGTTTCTCTGGAACCTTGCTAGTAGCACATTTACTTTTTCCTGTCTATGTACGTATGAAATGAATTTAAGCATTTTTCAGCTGGCTCGGGTTGACAAGACAGACGTGTGCGTTTTTTCTTGGGTTTATTTTTTGTTTACTTTTTTACTTTCGTCCTTCTGTGTCCCGAGAATGGGAAATGAAAGTGACCACATTTTCTATATATGGATACACACATGCAGTGCAGTTTTGGTAGTGAGTTGAATGGGTGAGTGAGTCGAAGGAAAAGTTGAAAATAGTAATAAACTTTCTTTTTACTAATGTAATGGCTGCTCTCTTTTGCTTGCTGGCTGGCTTTTCTCACAAAGTCGACTTCGTCAACTTCAGGCTTCAGCTCACTCACTTGTCATTTCCGTCGTTGTAATTCAAACTCTTGTTCTCTAATATTCCTAATGTTCCTTTTTATTCCTTTCTCTCGCACTTTCCCTGCTCTCTGAAAAATTATGATTGTTTCCCATTGTTACTTAATTTACACGGGATCGGCCTCATTCAACTCTGCCACTCGTGTTTCATACTTTTAGAAGCTCATTAAGATAAAGTAAATGTGGCGCTACAGATATATTACTTTCACTACACACACGCTACAAAGTAGAAAAACTTGGAGCCATTTTGCTTTTTTATTTTTATTGTTGCTCTTGTTTCTCCTTTCTCGCACTTTCTTCGATATTAATATTGGGCTGCGCTCCTTTTAAATTGTGATCAATCATCTGACTTTCTTAAGGCTGGCTCAGTTCACAAAGTTTCTCTTCTCTAGCAGAAAAGCTTGACGGACTTCATCAAATGTCGTAATCGCCTGAAAACACTACAATTTAAAGGATGATGTATGATATTCAGAGCAGAGGAAATGAGTGAAAGTGTGGAAGAAAGTGATGCAATCTTAATATTGCTTACTACTACCTCTACGCACCGTAATTTCTTGTATCGTGTTCACAAAACTCTTTATTAATGGCTGGTAATAAAATAGAGATAAGCGAGGAGGGTAAATAGTAAATATGCAGCTCTCTTTCTTCGTCTCTGTGGGAGTGTGTGCTAAGAAATAAAAAGTTAACTGGGTCATGTCCACGTCACTGTCAACCTTTCCCATGAAATGTGTCCATGTCCTCCAGGGTCTATAATTAAATCATCACATCACAATATACTTAAATGTAAATAATTAAATTTCTTTCTCGTAAACTAAACTAGTACTTAAGTAAATGAATTTACGTTTTTTGTGTGAAAATCAAAAAAAGAAAAAGATCGCTCTGTTTGATTACACCAAGCTAAACGTAATAACGCTACTTGCTTTCCACTACTATATGAAATTTGAGTCGGATTTTATTTTTTATTCAAAGAAGCAAATATTAAATTTTCTTTTCTTGTGAAAGCATATTTTTAATAAAACGAAAGAACAATTCTTGAGAACAAAAAAAATATGGGAAAGTGCGAGAAGCGAATTAGAATTTTGTTTTTTAGGTGTTTGTTTATTTCTTGTTGATTTTCCTGTTACTTTCCTAGTTTCGTGGAAGAAAGAGAAAGGAGATTAAAAATATCATTCAACTTTCAACACTGCACTGCACCTGCAACCTTGGCATGACTTGACTTAACTTGACTTAGCTTGACTCCACTGGATAAAACAAACAAAGGAAAATCAACATCCAAGCTGTGGCTGTAACAGTCTTAGCTGTAAGTAGGGTCTACGAGTAAAAAATCTCCAGTGGAACAAACTGGTTTACTCGACTTGCAAATGGAGAAAAAAATGGAGAAAGTGGTGCAGAGATTTACGCAATACAATATCATCATAGCGTAATCATCAGCTGCTGCTTGAGTCTCAGCCTCTGGCTACGACTGCCGGCGCTGTTATGTTTTTGATTTTTTTCTCTTCTCTCCCGCTCGCTTCCTTATTACAATCTCCACAATTTTCTATAATGTTTGCAACTAAGTAAGTAAGTAGCAAGAAACAAGAAAGAAACGCAAATTGCAAAATATCCTGTGTGTAAGTAAAGCATTCTGATTTTCAGTAGTCCAGTTTTTGTCTGGAGACTGGAGAATATCCATGAATTCATTTATGTATGCATGTGATGCAGGCCGCAAGTGAGTAAGGAAAAGGAGTTATTTTGGAGAAAGCAAGTGAAAAGAAAAAAAGAAGGTCGGTCGCTGACTGAGTTTCATTTTATGTTACTTCCTTGCTTGCCTTTCATTATGCACAACAACAGCTCATAAGAGGCAAAAAAAAGTGAAAACGCAGAGTGTTTCACTTCCTCCTTTCTCCTTGTTCTATGTATATAAGAAAGTAGTTTTTTCTTGTCTTTCCTTTCTCTTTTTTTTGCTGGAAGCAATAACACCGAGAGAATGTTCGGAATGTTGCAGGCAGGACACAACAAGAAAATACAAGGCAACCTAACACTGAAACAACAGCGGCTTTTTATATTCCATTCTCTTCCTTTCTTCCACTTTCACTCCACTCTCCAATATTTCTACAAAATGGAAAAGTTTTTTTTCTTGGTGCGTTGGAATTCGGAATGCGATGTGCGAGGTGGATGTGGATGTGGATGGGGAAGCGAACATAACACAGCATAATTTTTCTTCTTCTGCTTTCCTTTTTCTTCATCTTCTACTTCTCTCATGCTTATGAATGTCTGTCGTATTTCCTTTCATCGAAATATTTTCCCATTTTCCATTTCATTTTACTTTACTCTACTTTACTTTTGAAAATGGAAAGTGGTGTCCTGGCGCTCTCTTCTCTTCATGCAACACTTTTCACTTTCCGTGTCTCTTGTTTTCCCTTTCTCGGCTTCTCCTTTGCCGTCGTCGTCATCATCGTCAGCGTTGAAAATGATCCATCATTTTTCCCTTGACGGCAACACGGCAGTGGGAACAGCAAGAGAAAAACAAGTGAGTCTGAGCACAAGGATACATTCATGAAACTAATAAACTTCCATATGGAAACTTGTAATGGTGTCAAGTAAAGAGAAACGTTTTTGCTTTGCTTTTCATAATTTGTGTTATGATTATGATTATTATGGTTTCACCAGCTCAGTTGTTCCAGTTGCTCTTCCCAAAATCGACAAGAATAATATTTTCGCGGAGTGGAAAATTCCTCTGCATTCTTATTTATTTTGCGCTGCTGGAGAAGAGTGGGAGCGGAGGTAATAATGCTGCTGTTACGTGTAATTGGCACGACCACATTAGTACAAAACATGCATCATGCATGTGGCATTTGCAATTTTCTTTGCTGGGACAAAGAGAAAGTAAACTTTTTTCAATTCTCCTGTGCACTCCAACTTTCTCTGAGTTCTTGGTACAAATTATCATATCTGCTCAGCTCATGGCTACTTTTCTATTTCCTAGAGAAACACATGCATATTCTATTTCTAATCAATATCAGAGAAGCTGTAGTAAAAGAAACGGAGAAAATTGTTACTTTCTCTCCTTTAAAATTCATCTCTGATTCGATTCTAAGAAAAAGAATGTTTGCTTTCTGCTACTTCCTCGTCTACAATCTTTTAAAATTTTACACACGGATTCAGAATCAGAAATCAAGGAGGATCAAGGAAAAATGATATAAGATTCAATTTATTTTTCTTACGTCGATTTCGATTTCGGTGTTGTTCTGTTACGCAACATCTAAATATGTTTTTCCGTTAAAAACAATTCTTGTTTTTAAAGCTAAAAAGAAAAAGGCACACTCGGAATTGTGCAACGGAAGTGAGTGAGCTGCACACAGAACTACGTAGATACACAAGGTTTTTGGCCCGTGTCCAAAAAATATCTCTCATTCAGTCAGTCGATCTCCTCCCATATAAAATTTTCATATTCTTTCTATTCTATTCCTTTCTACTTTGGATTTTTTTCTAGTCAGTGGGAAAAATAGGAGCAAGCGGATATTTTAATATTAATGTTGATATACTTCTTGCATAACGCTGCTGTACTGATGCGGCCACCACTGCTGAGAATGAAAATGTTGATGATGATGGTGATGATGATTATGATACGCATTCGACGCTATTATTACGAAGACAGAGAGGCAACGGTGAAAGCTGCAAGTTTACCAGCAAGAAAAAAATGGAGTAAAACAGTAGGCATCTTTTTCGATCCTGTTCTAGTATCTCCATGAGTGTATCTGCGTCCTCCTAAGTAAAAATGCGTTGTAACGTTGATAAAAACTTTTTTCTTGGGAAGGAAGCGCAACGAAGGAAAGAAAAGGCTTGCGTTGAGAATAGTTATTTTCTTCTTTATTCTCTTGGTTCTTTCTCTTATTATTTTTTCTATATTTTTATTGTATCTCATCTCTCTTCTTATAGAGAAAAGAGTAAAAGCAGGAAAGAGAAGCGCCTTTTCTCATCATATTATCATCACTATTTTTTCCCTCTCTTTACCCTTGCCAGTAGAGAAAAAAAGTTTTATTTTCCGCTGTGCCATTTTTTCATTTTCAACCTTTCCTTTTCTATTTTCTTATGGATATGCATACATTCCATGGAGAAGAGAAAGAGATGGAGACATGGAGTCTCCACTGATCTTAAGTGAGAAAGCAGCAGAAGTAAAGGAAAGACACGATGCGGCCTCAGAGAGAGGGTTGAGTGAAAATAAAGGAGAGAAGATGAAGGAGTGTTGAGGGGGCTAAATCATTTTATATTACATTTCAATCCCATCTCCTTTTTCAATTGTAACTCTTCCCAGAGAAGGGAAGAGCATAGGCAAAAAAGCGACATTGAGAGAATTGAGAAAGACCGCGGCTTCACTTTTTCCTTTCTTTTCTTTCTCCAAGAAACACTAAGTGGCTCTCTCTTTCCTTCCTTTGCATTGCGCTGCACTCTTCGTCCGTTACTTGGCTGTGCGTGTGTCACTTCACTATTTTTATGTCTCTTCTCTTTACTTTCTCCTGCGTGCCACTTTAACAAAGAAGGAAAGAGGAAGAGTCTCTTTCTAAAAGTATCTAAAAAATCTCATGTTGTGTCGCTTTCCTTGTTTTTTTCTAAAATGCGTAGAGCAGAGTGAAGTGAATGGTTGTCGTGTGCAATGTGCATATGACATGACACAACATTAAAATGTATGTCTGGTCGAAATAAAAAAAATTGTCTGTTGAGCTGATATAGTTTACATGCAGGAAAAACGAGTTATTTTCACTTTGCTTTCTTCATCCTTTTTCTTTGCCTTTCTTGAGAATAAAATAAGATGTGAGATGACATGATTATTGCATTGTGGAAGTAGCGAGACACGAAAAAATGTGTTATGTGTTCTCATGTTATTTTATTATACGTGTAACGTAAAAAATCTGAAATGAACTTGAACATTGCTACATAACGTTATTCGATGTATGTAGAGAAAAAAATGCGAAGAAATAAAATAAAAAGAATCTTATTATTATTGTAGAATAGAGAAAATTTACATTTCATCCTCCTCTGTTATTTTTTGGTTTCAAGAGTTTTCAAGGTAGGAGAAAAGAAATATCTCTTTTTCCTTAGCCTTGTTAGTTGAATTTGGGTTTTCATGAGAAGTATCTTCCTCTTCCTCTTCTGATGCTTTCTCCAAATGTTTTTCTTTACTCTTTTCTTTAGTCTCGTTTCTTAAAAATATTGTTCCTAAATCCTGTGTCAAAAATGTCATTCTCTCGCCTCTCCTCTCGATATGTTTTTTTGTTCTTGAGAGAAGTGGAAACAATGAGGAGACCGAAAAGAAAAAAAAGCAAAAGACTGGGGAAACAAAGGGAAAAGTCTAAAATAGAAAAGTTTCCATTTTTCGAGTGCACTTTTCGAGCAGCAAGGAAGAAGGAAACACTGCAGAGTGAGTGAGTCTGAGTGAGAGAAAAGAATGGCTTTCCCGCCCGTTTCTTCCTCTTCTTCTCTCTCAGTTTGGTCGGGCTTCTTGGACTTTCTTCTAGTTTTCCACTATTATTAGGAAATATAAAATAAGCAAGGAAGAAGGTAGACAGATAGAAAGTGATGTGGAAGATGATGCAACCAAGTGTATTTTGGAGATAGCAGAGTTTTTCAGTTGTGCTGCTGGGACTTGAGTTGTGCTCATTGCTTTCCTTTGCCTGCTGACTGACTGAGTTCACAGAGTGTTCTCTGTCTAAGAGGGAGATGAGGAGAAAATAGAAAAAAATTGAGGAGGAAAGGAAAAAAGAAAGAAGAAGCTCCGTGAGAAGTCGGAGGGCTTTACTTTACCCGCCGAATGTCAAAAACATTGAGACTTTTTCCTTTCACTCCTCTCCTCTCCATTCTTCTCTTCCTTTCTTCTTCTCCCCATTTTCCCGTCTCCCATTCCATTCCAATCTTCTTTAATAATATTCCTGCGATGACGGATTCTTTTTTTCGGTCGAGGCTTTACTTTACTAGATACTTAGTCTACAAAAATGGTGCACACATATCGAGAGAACGAAAAAAAGCTTTTGCTTCTTCTTCTTATTTTTTTCTCGCCCCCACACATACTACACACAACACATCAAATATAGGGAAGAGAATGAAAGAAGAAAGGAAGAAGGAGGGGAAAAATGTGAAAGCGCATTTATGATGACTCGATAATTCCATTTACTTTTTTCCTTACTCTCATCTCTTTCCTTTCTATTTCTTTCTCTTTTTACTCCCCTTCCTTTTCAGTTTTGTGTGTGATGCTGGCTGGATGCTTACCACTACAATTTGTGTGGTGTGGTGCGTGCCGAGTAAGTACCTAAGCATTGGTATTGATAGAGAGCCAAAAAGTACAGATGTAAGTGTGTGGGGCTGCTGCCTGGGATCTCAGGAGCTGCACCAGCAGAGCAGCTGAAGCTGGCTGAGAGAGTTGTTTGAAGATGAGGACACATGAGAAGAGCAGAATATATTTCGACTTAAGCCCTTTCATTCTCTCCTGCCTGCTTCCATGGAAGATTGGCAAAAGAATTGAAAGACGGCGAGTAGAAGATCAGTCAGTCAAAATCGTCTTTTTTCCACCAGATACATTTCTCCTTTGGATACTCACTCGGGGCGATTTACGTTTTTCTAGATTGGAATAAAAAATGGTATAAAACTGACATTGCAGAAAAGACTTTTTTATATAAAAAATACACGGCTTTCTAATCTGTGAAATATCTTCATTCGAAAATATAATATGGAGTATTAAGGTATGAAGAAGGCACCATATTTTTCTGATGTTTACAAGTGTGCCCACATATGTAAGCAGTGATCTGATGATGCTAGTCAATAAAATAGCACTTCTCGTTTAACGCTAGAAATAGAGCTGTATCATCATTTCGTTGCAGATGCCATTAAAAGCATTTTATATTTCATATGGATTCTTCCTGACAGCAGCAACATTTTCTCCCTAGGTTTTGCTTTCACGTTTTATTCCAACTGGTAATAGGCTTAAGCCGGATAGAAAATTGTGCCTTTTCGTCTTCCTTTCACTCACGGACTTCAATGTCGGAAAAATATTTAATTTAGGAGAAAATGTAGTTTTCGGCCTGACTACCGCTACATAATATTTGATACGGCGTGACAAGCTTTAGAGATAGAGAAAGCGTTTTACTTTCTCTGTCGTTTGTTTAGATGCGTGACGTTCGCTATAAGAGACAAAGGGCGACCTTGGCCGCAGCTCAATAGCATGTCCTCCATTTCCCCTTCTGACTCAATTTTAATGAGCATTTTTGCAAACGGTGTTTTACCCCAAAATTAAATTGGATACAAGTAGAAATTTAGGCGAGGAAGGAAAAACTGGGGAACTGAAATTGCAATTTCGGTCCGGGAATAATGGGACTGCTAAGAACGATGGTGTTGATGACGCACGTTGCAATTAGTCATTATTATTTCAGAATCATCTTTCCCCCGGAAAACAAACAAGAACAAAGAAAAAAAAGAAGAGAACGGAAAAAGGTGCGAAGAGCAGAAGTAATAATTGAACCGCAATAAAACTCGGTTTGCTAGTTCAGTCTACTTTCTTTTATGTGCTATTATTAGACACGGCGAGGGAAAGTCATCAGGTTGAACATCCAAACTCATTCTTCCTCTCTGCCTCCAGCATTTTTATTTTTTACATTTATTTTTGTGCGCTCGAAACTGCTCATTCCGCTCCATTCTACACAAACAGCAAACATATTCAATTCATATCAAACAACAAAAAACAAGCGCGTCTACTTTTACTTCGCATTCTCTACCTGGTTTTTCTTTTGAATGGCCTTTCACTTACTTTCAGCAGCCCACGCGTAGCTGCTCTTTTCTCCACTTTGTATATCTATTTATATCTGCTTTATGATGACGAAGTCAGCTGGACAAAGGGAAATATTTTCAACGACCTAAAACCTAACAACCTTGTACCTCGTGGTTTATTTTGATAGTGACCCTACTGAATAAAGGATGAAGTCATTAGTTATTTACGAAGTGAAAACATGACAGTAAATGTGTTCCACTGCCTCACTCATTTCAAACAATCAGCAGAAAACAAGAAAACTTTTACTCTGTAATACTTTTTTTGCTTCGATGTGTTTGTGTAATGTGGTCTTACCATTGTATTGTGTAACGTTACGTCATGTTTTACTGTATTCCACAGCACATATTTTCCCTCTTATCTAGACTGTCACACTTTCTCTTTCCTTTCCTTTTGTATTCCATTCTCATGTTGTGTCTAACAAGTTGCCTAAGCTTGGAAAAAATACAATACTCGACTCTCGCTTTCATCTTTGTGTGTGCACAAGCACATGATTTTCACCGTTGTATAGTAAATAAGTAGATTCCATTATTATTGTGATTACGAGGAAAAATTCACAGACTTGAGTGTAAGGTAGGTGGTGGGTGCGTAGAGTTAGGGAAGCTGGAAGGTATGTTTGTGCATGATAAGGGTATTAGCGGAAAAAGCTTTATATTTTAACAATGAAAAGCGAAAATAATGGAGGGTATATCACTCGCTACTGCTGTAACGTAACGTAACGCAACGCAAACCTGACATCCATATATTGTAGAATCAATGAGATGAGAAGCTTTTTTTGTTTTGTCTCGGTCCACAGAATTGAATTGAATGAACTTCGCTGTGAATGAAAAGTCGACAAAAATAATACTTTTTTAAAGAAAAAAAGCTAGAATGAAAGAGACATGACAGGAAAAGGCTTGAGAAATCGGTGGCTGAATAACAGTTCTAAGAATGCAGAACAATAATACAGTAAAAAATAAAAGATTGTATAAAATTCAGACGCTCATCTCGATTGTTTTCTTTGACGTTGATAATGCTGTACGTTACTGTTACAGTTATATTGGGTAAATCAATGGATGCTTGCTTGCAATGAGTGCAGACCAAAGGCGGATTTGATTTTTATACGGTTTGTGATTTCAAAGAACCTTGAACTGCAGAGCAAAAGAGAAATTCAGAATTCACTCCCTTGAGCGACAAACAGGAAAATGATAATAGCAATAATAATAGTAATCGGTTTAAATTTTTTTCTCCTCTAACGTCACCCTAAAACAAACGGAACACAAGGCTCAGACAGAGAAAAACTGAAAGTAAGGAGAAAACAAAAAAGTTTTTTGGCGTGAATGACTTTGACTTGCAATCTCTTATTTCCTGCTGAAGCTGCTGCTGCTGCTCCATAATAAAAAGTAATGGGTTCAGACGGAAGAGCAGAGAAAGAGTTGTTTTCACTCTCGTTATTTTCACTTTTATTTTATTTATGCAGAGCAGAAAACAAGAGTGAGCAAAAAAAATTGTCTGCAGTCTGCTGCAGCAGGGCGAAGCAAAGTCAAAGAGACAAGGGAAAGTAACGTCACTCAACTCAATTTCGGAGAAGAAAGCGAACAGTTTTTTTTTTGAGCAGGATGTATCTGACTGCTTCGTTGCTTGACGAACTACAAAGAGGATGAAGTAAAATAAAACGATTTTTACCCAATTTTCGAAGACAAAAACACAGAAGCTGAGCTTAGTGAAGGCAGCTCAACTTTTTTATCTGTCTGACTGATTCCAGCATGTGAAACTGATTTGAAAAAAGCTGAGTTTCTAATTAAATTTAAGCCTGTCTTTTTCCATGCTAATTTAAACTGATTGAGTGAAATGAGTTTAAGTTTAGTGAGAGTTTTTTCTCTTTAGAGACGATTTCGCTTTCTCACGAAGGAGGAGAAAAAAGTTTGAAACTGTGTCAATTTATTTTATTGTTTTTCAAGCAGCGCCAGTATCTCTAACTCTAATGGCAGAGGTCCGTGACTCTGACTCTGACTTTGACTCGGTCTGCGACCCTACACCAAACCAAGTGAACTGAAAGTGTCAAAGGGATGACATTTGTAGTTCATTGAGAAAATATTTGTCTGCAATTCTCACTTGACTGACTGCACGTTAATTTGATTAGAGAGAGAAAGAAAAGGAGAAAGTAAAAGAAAGTAGACTCTCTTTTGTCTTTGTTCAACTTCCACTTTTCACTTTCTCAGTGTTCCCAATTCTTTCGGAGAAAAGATAACAACTTTTTAACACTTTTTCTTTTAACACTTTTTTATTTAGGTAAAAAATACAGTTTTTTCTGCTCTGTTTATTTATATTGTTATTACATTACATGATTTTACATTATTCCATTTTTCCTTTGTTTTTCTCCTCACTTGTCAGCAACTCAAGCGAAAATGAAAACGAAGTCGCGTTAATGTTAACGTTCACGTTCTGAGACTACTTGCGATAAGCTAGCATCGCCATCCCAACTCAACTCTCTCCACTTCACTTTCACTCCTTTCAAGAGACCACTTGACAAAAACAGACACCTCTCACTTTTTTCTCATCTCATCGTTTAAACATCTCTTGTCTTGTCTTATTAAACAATGGCCACTCTTTCATTTCCCTCTTTCATAGCGAGTGCCCTTTCTATTTTGTCTCCGGCTGAAAATATAAAAAAATTATCAAAAAATGAACAATAAGACGCAACAACGACAAAGAATAGAATGAGAAACGAGGGACCAAAGACCAAAGCAATCTTTCTTTTTCCACTTTTTTGATTTTCACCCGGAGAAAGCAGCGTGCCTTTGATGCTCTTTGTACTCTTAAAAGAGCCCTTCCCTTTGTTCTGGTCATCAGATAGACGAGAAGTGTGGCAATGATTTATTGGCTTGACTAAAGTTTCATTTCCCTTCATTTTGTGACCTATTGTGCGTGGAGTATTTATTTACTTACTAAGACATTATTTTTTTTTGTGAATTTGCAGGAAGCGGCGTGGGTGGCTTCGGGGGCGGAGGTGGTTACCACCTCGGCTCTGGTGATGCCCTCGACGCTCTAAACGGCTACCACCGTGAACGAAGCGGCTCAGACGGTGATGGTGAAGAAGACTCTCCCCCAACACAGCACAGAGCGCCACCTCACTTGGTGGGCGCGCACCTTGGTGCAGGTCCCGGCGTTCCCCTTGGAGTACCCCTAGGCTTAGGCAATCCGTCCAATTCCCTCACAATTGGACAAGCCGCCCAGCTGACACAGCAGCAGCTTCATGGCACACATCACAATCACGAGTATGCGGGAATCGGCGTGCCCACTCTGTCACACTCTCACCACATGAGCAGCCAGAGTCTCCGGCGAAGTCGTGCCCGACCGCAGCCCCCCACCAGCCAACCGCCCTCCGCCCTGCAGCAGCAACCTGTCCACTACCAAAGTCCAGCGAATATCGTGGGTCCAGCTCACAGTTCAAATCAGTCAGGACCATCGCAGGTGGTCCAGGAAAATCCCTACCAGCAGCCGTACACCGGCAGAGGTGCCGGACTCTCCGACAGCCCCACCTCAGAAAACGCTTCCGACGCGACCCTCACCGACTCAGAGCTTCCTTTTGCCAATACGACGTCTGCCTTACCCCTACAAAACGGTAAGAGTTAAACTTTCACCCACTTTCACCACAACGATCCTCATCGTTATTAATAAATATTAGGATTATTAGAGAGTCATTACTATTTAAGAGCAGTCATTCCATTCTGCTCCACTTCGTGGCTCCAACGCTCACTCTTCAGATGAGAACATTCCACATTCATGAGTACATGGGCAACCTTGACCCAGCAACGGAAACGAATCATTTTTTGAAGCACCCAGTTTTTCTGGTTGGTTGTTATAGAGAATCGGATGAAATGGAGGATCTCACTGTTTTTACTCCGTTCCAGCTCCATAATGAATTATGTCATTAATATTACACTCACACGTTTCACCTCTTTCACTCCTCCTTCTCCTGCTTTCCCCAGTCTTGCAGTGCCAAACCGTCAGAGCTACATATTATTAAAATAGTGTCAAAAAGTCACGTCCCAGAAGCCCACTTCCTCTCCATCTCCATCCTGCCTGGCCTCCATTCCCCATGTTCATAGATAGTGGAGAGATAGATGGGTAGTAGATACAAGAATCCGCATCGCATCCACATCTCGTTTGCTCTTCGCTAGCATCATCTGCTCCATTTTCCTCCTCTTTGCCACTATCTTGAAATAAATATGTTGCGAACGTGTTCCTCATGCACTGATAACACAAACGCAATATCATCTCTTCTCGCTACTTACATATTATTTGCAATAAACTGCTTTTCCTCCTAACTCAAACCATCTCATCTCAACTTGTTTTTTCGAGGTTATCAAGCCAGGTCTCACATTAGACTCAGGTGGCACTGGCATATCCCGGCATGCATGTATGCATTCATCCAACCATCGCATCAGCATCACATCGCGTTCGTGAGACTTTTCCTGGGAAGTGAGAGGAAAAAAGCGAAACGAAACCAAGTCAACAAAATGGATGAGTAGAGAGATACGTAACACTACTACACGTTAGGTAGGTATGGTTTAACAGAGAGAAAGTGGATGTGGAGCAGTTATCCTATGAAGCCGAAAAATAAACAGGGAGCATCACATAGGGATGCCGTCGGGTCTTGAGTAAATTTCCAAATATTGCCAATTAAAATTGCAATAACAGGCAAAGTTTTGCACCAATTTTTATGAGTAGCAGCGCGTTGTAAAGCCCAAAATCTCCTCTTTCAAACGAGCTATCGACAGTAATAATTGGTGCAGAAATGCGTACGCTACAAGCGGATTAGTGACCACATAGTTTTTCAGCGACCCGAACCGAACCGACCCGAACCGACCCGAATAAACATGAAATGTTCATAACTTTTTAAGGTAGATATTAAATAGCACCCTATATAGTCGTATGACAGGTACTGTGCATAATTTTATGAGGATTCTAAAATGCATTTGATGTCAAAAATCTACCTCGCCGTTAATTAGTTATAACCGTTTCAAGTTGGAACCACCTTCCGACCCGAATGCGACCCGAATGAGACCCGCG